>JABUQX010058375.1:5000-21836 GCA_015478945.1 Trachelipus rathkii | reverse complement strand
TATATATTATATTTATATATATACTATATATATATATTTATATATATATATTATAGAATATAATAATATTATATATATTTATATATATATATATATATATATTTATTTATATATTATATTATATATAGATATAATATATTTAATATATATATATATTATATATATATATATATATATATATATATATATACCCTATATATATAATATATATAACTATTATTAAAAACAGCTCATTAATTCTCCTCATCCTACAACATAAACTTCTTTCATTATCTAATGGCAATATACAAACAAACATATTACCCGCCACCCTTTTATTAAACAATAGTTTTATGGATTAGATAATGTTGATTGACCATTATTTGTTCCCTCCCTACAACAAACAACACCACATGACTGTCCTAAACTACTATAAACTCTCATCCTCCAGATTCAGTATACGATAAGAAATGTCTTTCCATTGCCGATAGACTTCTTCCTAAGATACCTTAATCACTTGAATTACTTGCAACTTATTATGTATATTTCAAAGAAACATGCGCACCAAACTAATTACATTGGCTATCTAATCATTCCCCAAACACAAATTAGCTGTTTCTCTCATCTCTATTTCTCCGGTGCCTTTTCGTATAAGGCTCTCCCCCTCTTCTAGCACAAGCAACTAAATACATCCACAATAACTTTCAAATCACTTTACTATCCTGAGTTTTCATCACAAAAGCATTGATGAAAGCAAAAAAGGGCAACGGTTGAACATAACCTCCGGAAAAATACAACACCTCCTTTTGACCAATTCCTCAATTACAATTATATTCGGTTAAAACAAATATTACCAAAAAATATTACCCTCAATCCATCAAATAACATCACCTATAACCATACTCTAGTACCCCAAAACGACAAAAAGCAAATTGTATCCGCAGAAATGATATACGTCACAATGCTTTACAATTACTTGCACAAACATTATATAGGTAACAAACCATTAGATTGCAAAGAAGAAGAAAAGCAAACATACAATGACCTGCAACTAAGGACAGCTATAAATCAGCTTAACAACGTCATCACGGCGTTAACACAAGCCACTCTATCAAATCGAACAATATTAAAGATCGTCGAAACATCAATACACACGAACACATCGCAAAAAATCATGGATCCTTTTGCAGTTATAAATAGAACACACTACAATAAGCATCCCCGGTGAAGATTAAGATAGAATTTTAATTACAAAATGAATATCTGAAAACATGCAAATATTATATTCCAACAACACCATGAAGAAAATATTAGACCCCACCTGAAACACACTTGAACTGATGAAGCTTATGGAAGATATACTGGCCCTGATGCGAGATATTGTAGAGTTTTTGATATAATTAGTTTCCTTTTTAAAAAATATTCATTAAAAAAAAGTGTCTTTAACCATGTTTTTAATTTTAAGGATGTTTAGTTAATAAATGAATGAAATTTAACAAACTACTAAAAAAGAATCCAACGGCTTCCTCTCTAAAGGAAATATATCACTACGACAAAGTAGTTCTTAAAATATACTATATATATATATATATATATATATACTATATATAAATATATTATATATTATTAATATATATTATATTATATAATATTAATATTATATATAATATAATTATATATATATATATATATATATATATATTAAAGATCATATATTAATAATATATTTAATACAACTATTTTCTAAACATTTAATAAATTCATAAAATTTCATTTCCAATAATATTTTGGTGAGTGAATTAATTAAAGTGTATCTTTTTTATAATTTAATTTTTTTTATATATTTAAATCTTTCTTACTTTTCCTCAAAAAAAAAAAGAATTATGTATAAAGAAAAACAATATAACAATGAGAAATTTTAAAAAAACACGAATAATGAAAAACAAAACTAAAAATACATAATATCAATATATAAAATAACGCAAGCAAAACAAAGAGACAACCGAGAAAAAACAAAAAAAATAGAGACCAGACAACCAACAGAACACAACACAAAAGCCACACAAAGACCACAACAAGAGAAAACATTACACAACACCACACAAAGAAAACACAAAAAAAAATTTATTACTGTGAAGAAAAAAACAACATAAAAAAAAATCAAAAAATTGTAAAAAATAAAATATAATAAAAAAAAAAACAATATAAATATGAAAAAGAAATAAAAACAAAATATTATTTAAATAAATAAAATAAAAAAAATAATCTAAAAAAAAAAAAAAAAAGAAGTATACATAAAGATCTAATAAAAATTAAAATAAACAAAAAATAAAATAAAAAACGAAATCACGTAAATAAAAATAGAATAAAATATAATATAATAATAAAAAAATAAAAATAGAATAATATTAAATAATGAAATTATAATAAATTTATAATAATTTATATAATATAATAAATAATGCACAAATAATATATATATAAATATTAAAATATATATATATATATTATATTATATATATTATATATTGATATAGATATATACTTATTATATAATATATATACTATTAACCCACTCAGATCTCACTTACAACCATAACCTGACTCTTATTTTCAATCTAGAAGACAAAGATAGTTCCAGAGGTTTATTCAGAGAGTAGTACTGAATAAGCAATGTGCAATTAGTGGGATATTCGTGCTGTCAGAAGAGCTTCACAGAAAAATAGAGACTATGGAAAGACGTGTCAATGATCTCTTCTAAAGGAGGCCGTATGCGAATATATACATGTTAGAAGGCAGAAAAGGTAGAAGAGTCTATTACAGAAACAGTCCTAGATTTCTCCTTTCACGAACAGCAGCAGAATAAGCACCTACCATAGATATGTATGTATACCCATCAGATAGCGAACCACCTTTAAAAGGTGGATTACTATGAAGAAATTCCTCTTGGAACCCTTTGTAATGGAGTTTAAAAAATTAATCAAATGGTCAAGTTCAATATGATAGAGAGAAGCAGAGAGAAGAGATGAGAGAGAGAGAGAGAGAGCGAGAGACGAGAGAGAGTACTGTCTACTATAATCAAAACATATCGCAGATTTTCGTTAAAATTATAACGGGATGATAACTTGACTTGGTTTTTTACTTCTTAGCAATTACGAAGTTCAAAAAATCATTAGTCAAAAAAGAGTCTTATTAATTCAAAACTCAATAATGATAATGAATAGCACCATGAAATGATTTTTAAATTAAACACTTTAAAAGTAAATAAATATTATATGAGGTAAATAAAATAGATGTATTTCGACATTCAATAATTGCATTAGATAATGAAATCTTTATAACTAAAGTTGTTAATATATTATATATATAATAATATATATATAATATATAATATATATATAAATATATATATAATATATATATATATATATATATATATATATATATATATATATATATACTATATAGTAATTATATATAATATATAATATAGATAACAGTATATATGTATTATATATAGTTTATACTATAATTACCGCTGAAGAGGTAAAAGGTAGATAAGAGAACAGTTTGTTGTGGAAAATTTAATTTTCATAGACCGAGTTCTATCAATACACTTATATATTTCAACTTTCCTACACGATGACCGTCTCTTAATCAACCATGTAAAAGAAAAAACATATCAATAAATTTATAAAACTTACCAAAAACGGATTCAATTGCTTCAAACATGTGCACGCGAATAATATATAAAAAAATAGGATTAAAGTGAAACTCAAAGAGAAACCTTACAAATTAAAATTCCAATTGCCGTTTTACAAAAGATATTTCAAAAAATATATATAAATTACTAAAAAATATTTTTTTCTTCTCTGTCGTTTCTCTCTCTTCTCTCTCTTATAATATTACTATATATAATATTCACATAATATATAACACCTAAACATAATATATATATAATAGTACATACACCACTACACAAATACTATAACAAACGCACCACCAAACACCACACCCACAATAATTACTATAATCATAATATATATAATTATACACCTATATAAAACATAACCATATATATATATATTATAAATATAGATTAAATATATAAAAAAACTATACTATAACTATATATATATACTAATTATAATATATATATATATATATATATATATATATATATTATATTATATAATATATAGTAATATTTCATTTCAAGAAAAAAGGCCTCAGAAACCTGCTAAACACTCGTAAATCCACCATATATATATATATATTATATATATAATTATATATATAATAATATATATATTATATATAATAATATAGTATATAAACACAACCTATTATATAATATATACTAAATATATAATATAAGGTTTAAGTCAGGGTTTCCGAGGTTGACCCCCCCCGAAATTAAATCTATTTAAAATATTAAAATTTGATAAAACGAAGCCTCTTAAATTATTAATTTATAATACTAAAAATATAATAATCAAAGCAAAGAACAGAGATATATGTCGACGAGACAGGATCTTTCCCTTGCCCTCACCACAATAAATTATGTATGCCTCATATACAACCTGATAAACCTGTTATATACACCATGTAACATCACTCAAAAACGGGGGGTTCTCTGTATGTTTTAAAATTTAATTATTATTGGGTATTTCATTATTTTAAGGAAGATATTACGGTGACTTCTGTATGGCACTATTGTTGTGAGAATGAGTCACCCTAGATGCCTGGCATTCGAAAGAATAAGGCAGTTAGACTTCAAGTTACAAGAAGAGAGGCTTCATAGCAGTTTGCGCGCGTGAAAAAAGAACCGGAAAATTGTGTTGATCGTAAGGAACCTTGTGTACTAGTTAATTTCAACCAATTTTATTAATACGTGTGATTAGCCTATTGATATTAATCAACCCGATTTGATTGCATTTAAAACTGTTTCGTTAACATTTGATATCAATTACTTACTATTGATTAATTAGTCTTAGAAATAAAAGAATAAAAAAAATTACTCCTTTTCATTATCACTGTATTAACTCAGCTCAAAGGCTGTTCATTACAAAAGAATGGCTGACCCCATCTAGTACAATTGAAACAAAACATAACAACAACAACACCTAACCCTGATTTCAACCAGCAAAGAAGCAAGCCAACCAGTGACAATCGAAATTAACTTCAAACAGATGCCTAATTAAACGGCTGAAGTGACAAAAACAAAAGTGCGATTCAAAACCCACAAACACAAACAGAATACGTACAAAACCCTCAATTAATAAAACTGTGAAATCCCCGCTGGCGTTAATTTCACAGAAAATTTTGAAAAATCCTCAAAGTTATATTTTCCCTAACATAAAAAAAAAAAAGCGAAAAAAAAAAACGTTAAAAATGCCCGGTCTAAAAAGAGAGTCACCCAGAGTTCAAAACGAAGAGGAACAACATAGCTATTATGACTCGGTCTCAATCATCAAGACCCCATCACATTCCCCAGAAAGAAGCCCCAACAGAAGAAGTAATGAAGAAAAGTAAACTCAATCACATTCCATAACGGAAATCATTAAGGCAGGATCAAAGAAGACCAATGAAAGCAGCTTATCTTCTGAAGAGAAGAGCGAACCAGAAAAATTCTGTTTCTGGAAGGCGAGAAGAAAAATCTCACCTACAAGCATCCCCCCTTCAACGGATTGATGCCTTAGAGTGGATTCGGCAGACGACAGATGATCTTTAACCTTAATTGAAATCAAGTGTCGTTGATCCGAGGAGGGTAAGGCTAATGATCAAAATTACCAAGGACCAAATTACAAATTCGTTTAAAACTTCCCCCTAAAAGAAGATTGTCTATGACTCTAAATTAGTTCGAAAATTAATAGAAAAAACTCTTACCACCATCCTGCAAACCACAAATAGAAGAAGTTTTTCAGTCTGGAATGAGAGAGAGATGGAGAGCTTCCCTCCGACTATGCAATTAGAATAAAAGAAATGCTCGGATTAATCCACTTCGATTTCAAATAACCGGACCACGATGCTAAATTTATTAGAGAACTCTTTCTCTTACGATTGCCTAAGCAATTACAGATCTCCCTCATGACAACAGAGAAGAACCATGATTTTGAGGAATTAATTGAAATAGCCGACGACATTTTTAACAAATTTTTGTTCCAAAAACGTAGCTCGCCAATCCCCCACGGGGGGGAGAAACGAATCCGGCAACTGTAACCGCCGTCACGACAGCAGAAGAGAAATATCACCAAGCACACCTAACAGAGAAGACTCAGCACAAGAGAGGGAGAATAAGTCGACTGATAATCTCTCATGAAAAGTCGGCCGAAGAAATGAAGTCACTAGCCAAGAGCGTCATAGAGCTCGCGAAGACGCTGTGTCAGAATGCGAAGAACTCCCCCACCCCCAATAATGATCAAAATTCAGGAGGAAGAAATTTCAACCGATCAACTTATAACAACGTTGCAGCTGGGCCTAGTACAGAAGGCCTTTGATTAGGTTCCATAAAAAATTCCTTGCACGTGCATTTATATAGTGAGGGCCTTATTGTGCCAATGTTTTCAAATTAATTACACAACCCCGCAACTACCTCCTCCCACCAGCGGAACTCTCAGACAGTTTCGAACCAAAAAAATGGAAAAGGCGTGGTCCGTGAGGGCGACCTCCGAGGCAGGTAATGGGGGTAAATCATGGGGAATGACGCTTTCTGTTGACAGTAGAAATCCTTCGTAATTGTTTACCCTGAATTTTTGTCAACAATGAAATCAATTCTTTGACGGCGGGAAAATTAATTTAACTATAGTAGGAGACAATTATATACAAATAAAATCATCAAAACGGTAAGGAATCTATAGTCATAATTATAATAATGGAAATTACAGTAACTATGATAAGGACCTTTTTGTATACATTCCTCATTTTTTGTTAATAATGAAAATTATTCTTTATTAAATTAAATGGTTATAATAATAATGCACGTGTTGGTGATAATAACAATTCTGTCAATATGTGAAGCATCGCTAATCTAATGGCCAAATAAGTAATAGTATTTTAGTAATAATTGTAATTATATTTAAGTAATTGCATGGAAATGTTAATTATATTAATAGATTTAAAATGGAGAGTAGGAAATATGGACTTGTAAGGATGATCAGAGGCAGGAGGGGGTAGTTAACAATGCATCTGAAAACGAAAGTTTTAATGGTGGGGTGGTGACTCAAATGGCTGAGACAGGGACTTCTAGTAAGTCAACCTCTCCCCCATATGAGTCAACCATCAAGGAGTCGGTAGGAGTAGGATCCTCTTCAATTTTTCATTGTAACTCAATGCATGATGAGAGTAATAACAATAATAACAACAATAATAATGGTGATTGTGTAACTAGGAATGACAGTCATAGTGATGGCGATGACGGTTTTGTAAATTCTTATAATTGTAATGTATTTGAAAAATTAATAAAACCGCGTAACTTTTGAAAAACAATAGAGCTGGGGTGAATGAGTCGCTGCGCCTCCCCCGCGGAGTACCTATCCCCTACCCCAGTCACTGGGAAGAAGGCGGGAATGGAGGCGATTCAGCTTGTGACTCCATACGTTGTGAATTAAAAATAATTGATAAAAATGAAAATTCTAATTAATGAAAGGGGGCGAATTCCCTTCTTGAAAAGAATGATTAGTTATTAGAGATGAAGGAGGTTCTCTCCTTCCGATAAGCATGAGGGATTATTAAATTTAAGAAATAATGCATGTGACTTATCTGGTAATACTATTATGGGAGTTTCTGGCAACTCAACTAAAATCATTGCAGCTATTAGAGATGTTGTTTTTGATAAATTGTATTATATTTCGGACGCAACTAACAATGAGACTTATTTACTAGACTGTGGGAGTTGCCTCGACCTTTTAATTGCTTCTGAATTGGATAAGGAGGAGGCCCCGATTGGGAGTGCCAGGGCCGCGAACGGAGGCTGTATCCATATTTATAAAAAAATAATAACTAAAATTGACTTGGGGTTAGGCAGACCTTATGACTTGCATGCCTACGCTTCAGATATTAAGTTCAACGTCCTAGGTATGCCTTTTCTCAAAAAACAGGTTTTTCATTATTGGACTTTAGGTGCTTTAATTTATTAGATCCTAGCACGAAACGTAGTATTTCTAGTAATGAGGCTTTCGATTTTTCTGAGCATGTTAGAAATTCTATCTTCCCCCTAGCAGCTGTCTCTTTGAATATACCGCTTTGTGAATATGAATTAGTTAACGATTTAATTAAGAAATACCAAGTCTTGTTCTTAAATCCCTATAAAGCACCTAATTTAAATTTAAAGAATGATCAGCTCAAAAGATGGCGCTTTATCTGTACTAAGTACAGGAAGAAGGGAGGCGTGGCTTATTTTGACAGCTGTGAGAACAACTTCGTCGCTCAGTCACAACTTGATAGTAATGAAACTATGGGGGAGGGGGGAGGGGAGGGTAAGGATTGTACTATTGGGAGGGGGGTTGAAGGGGTTGAAGATTGCACTGTTGATGAGGGGGGAGGGGATAGAGAAGAGTGCCCTTTAAAAGAAGAGATTTTATGCGAGTTAGCGGCAAACTACCCATACCATGTGAATGTCAATGGCTCGCCGATACAATTGAGGAGTAGAAGCATAGCTCCACATCTTTTTGAGAAAGCAAGGGAGGAAATCAATAAATTATTGGACGCGGGGGTCATTTCGCGGGGGAGAAGCAATTGGGGTTTCCCAACTAGTTTTTTGCCAAAGTCGGACGGCAGAGTTCGTTTAGTTGTTGACTTAAGGTTATTGAACCAGAGATCCACCTCTGACAATTTTACTCTGCCTAAGATTAAAGATATCATATTGCAATTGCAACATTGCAAGTTATTAACAAGGCTAGACGTTCGGCAAGCTTACTATAACGTGCCAATCAGCGAAGAAACAAAGAAATATTTCACTATTACTTGTCCTTTTGGTAACTACAGTTTTAACTATTTAATTCAAGGGCACAAGTGCTCTTCTAGTGCTTTCCAACGCCTCATGTCGATCTTATTTGGGGATTTGAAGAATGTTTTTGTTTATTTAGATGACATATTAATTGCCAGTTCGACTCTTGAAGAACATGTTGCAATGTTGGAGAAAGTTTTGGAGAGATTAAAGTATATGAAAATTTATATGAACCCAAAAAAATGTGTGCTTGCAGTGGGAGAAACAGATTTTCTAGGGTTCAATATTAGCGAGAAGGGGGTCAGGCCTAGCAAGGAGAAAATCGATGCAGTGGTGAATGTTGCAAAGCCAACAACTATCAAACAACTTAGGGCATTTCTCGGTCTATATAACTTCTGCCGAATTAATATAGTCGGGGCGCTCAATTGTTGCAACCCTAACGAAAAATGTTGAAATGGAAAAACCCGCCTCCAAAAAAGAATTCCCTGTGGGGCGGGAAGCAGACGGCCGTTTCTAGAACTAAAGGGCAAGTGGTGAGTGCCACCTATTATCGTTTCCCTGATGAAAAAAACTGAGTTCTTTATACACGAAGGGTAGCGACTTACTTAAGCCAGACGCCACTTATGGAGGAAAAATAATTCAGACAAAGATTTTGTCGCGCTTTATAGTACCTACTTACCGAGGCGGAAGCTGGCACTACCACAGCTGGTTAAGGAGCTCTTATGCGTTCAATAACAGTTTACAAAAAAATATGCTTACTTAAATTGCAAATAAGAGTTTACCATCTGCTACCAGCAAACCAGTGGAGTAATCACGGGCTTATACGAAAAGAATGCCATAAAAGTTCATAATATTCGGGAATTAAATTTATTGAATGCCATTGCAAATTTTGACATTGAATTTAAATTGGTCTCTAAGGCTAAAAATAAATTGGCGATAATTTTAACAGAATTGGCTAACGAAAGAGATAAGATTATAGAGGCTGGGGATTTGCAATTGCAACTAGCTTGTATAGAAGATGGGGAGTGGGCGTGGCCAAAAGAAATTGCCATGGAAACGGAGTTACAATTAGAGGAAGAGTTTTGAGAATGGAATTCTCGGAATTCCATTGTGGAAGGGTTAAGCCCTTTAAATCGCACGTTAAAAGAGCAAGACTGCTAGCGTATTATAAAATAATTAATAATAATTATATAATAATAATAAAACAATAATAATAATAATAATAATAATAATAATAATAATAATAATAATAATAATTAAATAATAATAATAATAATAATAATAATAATAATAATGAATAATAAATAATATAAGAATAATATAATAATAAAATTGAATAACCAATAATAATAATATAAATAATAATAATAATAAATAATCATAAATGAATAATAATATAAATAATAGAAATAATAATAATAATAATAATAAATTAATAATAATAAATAATAAACAATAATAATAATAATAATTTTAAGAATAATAATTGAAATATAGTAAGAAATAATAATAATTAATATAATAATAATAATAATAATAATATAATAATAATATAATAATAATAGATAATAATAAAAATGAAAAGGTAATAATAATAATATTATGCAGTTAAGAATAATAATAATAATAATAATAATAATAATAATAATAATAATAATAATAATAATAATAATAATAATAATAATAATAATAATAATAATAATAATAATAATAATAATAATAATAATAATAATAAAAAAAATAATAATAATAATTAATAATAGATGATAATAATAAAATAAAATAATAATAATAATAAAAATAATAATAATAATAATAATAAAAGCGAAGGTATAATAATTAATAATAATTAATAAATAATTAAGAATAATTAATAATAGTAATAATAATAATTAATATTTAATAATAATTAGCGATGATAGTAGCGAAGCTGGTGATGATAATGGCTTTAATGATTTTGTAATAAATACTATAACTTACAGTAAAAAAGGGTTAAATGGAATGATGAAGAAAATTCAGGATGGTGTAGATTTCAAAGAGATAGCTATAGAACAGGAGACTGATGGTTATATAAGGGACCTAATAAAGGGGCTGAAAACTAGTGGATTGAAGGCCTGTTACAAGGAGTTCATCCATCGGGGTGAGGAGCTGTCTTTGGCGGTTGACATCTCCACAGGCGCTGCTAGGATATTAGTACCGGAAAATCTGGTGGATGATGTCATAGGGAAAATACATAATACAAATCACTTGGGAATTAAACGGACTTTGACTGTTCTAAGAGCGGATTTTGCCTTCAGATTTATGCATAGTAGAGTAAAGAAATTTATACAGAGTTGTGATGTCTGTCAAAAAAAACTTCATGTGGACTTATGTAAGCGTCCGTTAGTATGGGGTCTCCAGAATTCGGCAGATTTAAGGAAGTCTCGGAAAAGTTTAACACCCTTCATGTGGACTTATGTAAGTTTCCGTATAGTATGGGGTTCAATTATCTGCTTGTTTTTATTGACAGATTTAGTAAGTATCCCTTCGCCTACCCTCTTAGGCAGGCGACGGTCGACTCGGTTTTGACTGTGTTAGTGAGCGAAATTTTTCCGTTCTGTGGCTCAATAAAAAGACTCATCTCAGATCGAGGAAGCCAGTTCACTGCCAAATTATTTAATGACGTATGTAACCTACTCGGCATAGATAAGATCTTCACAACGGCTAGCTCACCAAACGTGAATGGACTGGCAGAAAAATTGAATCAAGCTCTCATAGTGACACTAAGGTGTATGATTAATGATGGGGAGAATGAAGGGTTAAAATGGCCTGAAATTTTGCCTTGGGCACTGTACTGTTGAGAATTAACCCTATAAATGACCGAGGGGGTCACCCCCAGTAGTGCTTATGTTCGGCCAAAAATCTACAGTTGCCAGGAAGCTTATTTGCAGAAAGAGGCACTCAAGTGCCACAGTCAGTCAAAAGTGCCCTATTTGAGGAAACTAGTGGCTTTAATGCGTAGGCCTTTGGCACCACCTTTACTTATCGTACTACTTCTTCTATATTTGTTCCGAAAGATCTCCACAAGGCAAAGGCAGGTTGGTGAGAAATCAACAGTACAATGTAGGAAAACTGTCAGAGAGATATACTCAGGACCTTTCAGGGTGCTACGGATAAAAAAGAATAACGTTTACATTTTAAAGCATGGGAAAGAGGCAGTGGAAAATTTAAGAAATGTAAGAATTTTTCATAATATAACCGACAGGGACGCTGAAACCCAAGAGAAAAATAAGGTTAAATAAAAAAAAATATATATATATATAATAAAAATAAAGAAATAAATAGATAATTAAATAAAGAAAGAAATGAAGAGAAAAAAAAGGGGGGGGGCTTCTTAGTTCTGCATGCAATTCTTAGAGTTAGACAGTAATTAAATTGATACTTATCCTTCAAAAAAAATCGTCTTCTTTCATCTATCTAATGCTACGGCCCAAGCGCATGCTGCCAAACACTAATAGTAGTAGAGAAATTCCCGCGTGTTCTTTACAAAATGTCACAGGAAGGGTCTATAATAGATGAGTTGAAATAGTCAAACCCCCCGAGGTGGGAATTAAGGTCTTTTATGTATTTTGTAACAATGTATTGTAAGAATAAAATTGTATTTGAAATAATAATGTCAAATTATTACTCAAAAAAAAAAAAAAAAAAAAAAAAAAAACGTGTGAGGACAGGATTTCCCCTTGCCCTCACAATAATTATGTATGCCTCATGATAATACCTTTGTAAACCGTTATATACACCTGTAACATCACTCAAAAAGGGGGTTCTCTGTATGTTAAAATTTAATTATTATTGGTATTTCATTATGTAAGGAAGATATTCGGTGACTTCTGTATGGCAATATTGTTGTGAAAATGAGTCACCCTAGATGCCTGGCATTCGAAAGAATAAGGCAGTAAGGCCTCAAGATACAAGAAAAGAGGTCGCATTGAGTTTCGGCTCGTGAAAAAGAACCGGAAAATTGTGTTTGATCGTAGGAACTTGTTATATTAACTTTCACCAATTTTATTAATGACTGTGAATTAGCCTATTGTGTTAATCAACGATTTGATTGCATTTAAACTGTTCTTAACATTGATATCATTACTTACTATGTGATTTAATTAGTCTTAGAAATAAAAGAATAAAAAGTAATTACTCCTTTTCATTATCACTGTATTAACTCGTCAAAGGGTTATTACATATATTAATAGATAGGAAAATCTATTTGTGGTTCGTGAAGGTTTTTTAGGTTTAGTGTCTGTTGAAAACTGAAAAGGAGAATTTCTACGGACAATTCTACGGACGGTTGAAAGAAACTGACTACTTCTGATTGGACAACTACGATGATGGAGCAGAAACACTGAAGAAAGTTTAAGATGTGTTCATACTGTCGATATATAAAGTGTGATTGTACGTATATTTGCTGTTCATATCCAATATGAGTAACAAAACCAGTGATAAACTTTTGGACACATTGAAAACTACTGGGGACTATTTTAGGTAACCTAGGAGGACAACTGCTGTATTTTAGTAGAAAAAATGTTCAAGAGACTAAATGTTCAAAATTAACGCGAATGTGCGAAGCAAGGTGGATGGAAGGTTACGATTTTGGGGGATTTTTTTAAAACAATTGCTGAAGCTTTAGAAGAACTTGAGATGGATCAAGATGTTGAACCTTCTTCAAAAACTTCAAATCGTTTGAAATCTGCAAACACGAGTGAATTGGTTATAAATTTAATAATGATTTCTATCTTATTCGCCTTCAGTCTTTCATTAAGTATTATATTGAAGTCTCCATCATTAATAAAAGCAACTGGTTTTAATCATATGGAAAGGTTTGCTTTGAAAGATTTTGTAGCGAAAAACAGAACAACATCATCTGCTTTCTGTCAATTAATTAATGAAGAAATGGAAATGTCTCGTATCAGAATCAACGTTAAATGATAAGAAACATTGAAATTGCAATCCGTTTTCGTGATGATTTTTCAAACCAGTTTAAGAGCAAGTTCTTGAGCCATATATATATATTCATACTTTCAAATTTTTATCAAGGGATTCAATCAATATCTATTAAAAACTTTTACAAATTTTAAAAATAAATTTGATCAATACAGTCACATTTGGATCGATACGGATTGTAACATCCTAATCTTACTAGCATTATGTGCAACCAGAGGTGGGCCCCCGCTCATTTAGGGTAGTTCCGGCTTAGCGCACTCCCGCACCTCGAGAAAAACGTAATCCGCTAGCGCTCCTCCGCATTTATTCAGACCATCAAACCTCCGCTATCAAGTACGCAACGCCGCACAGTCCGGCACGTTCGCACGTCCGCACGTCTCCCGCTAATAATGTGCGACTTCACAAAAGATTTTAATATTAAATACTAAATAGTATATATCCTTCCAAAAAATTTATTATAATATTATATGAAAATTGAATGAATATTTACAGAATCTCAAGATTTTCCACTTCCTCCTCATGTCGGTCTTCAAAGTACAAGATCCATAATACCTTCAAAAAGATTAGGTGCTCAAATTAAAAGCAGTTAAGGCTGACCTCTTTGCCCTCAAGATATCCCCACCAATACTTAAATATTCGCTCTACAGCCGCAGGAATAGGAGAGGTTATTATATATTTATGAAACAAGCTCAACCAAATTCTGACCAATGCTGAAGGAAAGATGATCCTTGTGAGAGGAAAGTTACTGGTGTCAGTTCACTTCCAGCAGTCATTGCTAATTTAAGGTCCTCACCTAAACCATTCTGCCTCCCTTCTGAAATATTTTGACCGCCCTGTCCACCCATAAGAAGCGCTCGTATTTCGTCCAAGACTTAATAGAATCATGAAAGCCTCGGACTCCTGCAAAGGTGATGCTAAATGCTACGTATCAGCTCGTAGCTATACTATATATATATATATATAATAATATATTATATATAATATATATATATATATATATATATAATATATATATAAGTATATATATATATATATATATTTCAACAGGTTGTTTAATACGATCAGTTCAGTGTAAAACCCAAATATATTATGATATATATAAAGTATATATATTATAGCTATATAAGAAACTATATATAAATTATATATATATAATATATTATTATATATATATATATATAATATATATATATATATATATATATATATATATATATATATATATATTAAATCATTAATATGTAAAACCAAAATATATATATATATATATAATATATATATATAATAATATATATATATATATATATTATATTATATATTATATATATATACTTATAATATATAATTATATATATATTATATTATATATATATTATATATATATTTGGGTTTTACACAGAATTGATTTAGATATTGCCTAGTTATTATAGTAATAATATAATTAATTAAAGTTATAGATGAGGTAAAAGCCATGTCAGTCTTATAAAATCAATTTAAATTGTTATTTATATAGTTATGGCTACCTTTAGGAGGTTGAGATTTATTTTTGAAAGTTTAATACTAAAAAAACAATAAGTCTTAGACTAAAAGTATAATTAGTTATAAAGTTAAATAAAAATTAATATTTCTTTATTATAACAAATAAGAATTCTTAACATTTAAAACTATATTTTCATTTTTGAAAAGGTGCGGAACAAAAGAGCGGAAACTTTTTTGATCCCCACGTTGCAAGTCGCTAATTTCCTGACGGACTCCGCACCTCCCACTAGCTCCGCACCTATTCTGGGTAGTCCGTCGGAGCGGACTAGCGGGACTAGCGGACTAAAGAGCGGAAGTGCCCACCTCTGTTGTGCAACTATAGAAAGATATTTTCTTTACTCTGAAAAGTCTCAAAACAAACTTCTCATTTATACCAAGGGTGGAAAAACTAACAGAAACTGGCTTTTAATGGAGTGCTTCATCAATAGGCTACATTAATTTTAGTGGAGGAAACTATAAACCATTTTGCTACTAAGAAGCAGAACGAGTAATATATATATTATATATAGTATATATATATATATCACTATATATATATATATAAATATATATATATATATTATATATATATATATATATTATAAATATAATATATATATATATATATATATAATATTATATATATATATATATTATATACCATCTTTGAAGTATTTCAAAAGCTATATATATGATAATATATATATATATATATAATAATATATATATATAATGAGACCTATCGTCTATACTACTCCGGTGTGCACTAGTTATATATATTCACCTAGTGTGTTGCCTATATATATATATAGTATTATATATATATATTTATTATATATATAGGCCGCCACGTGGTATACACAACCGAGCAGCGTACACGTGCGCGAAATCACCTCGACGAGCACGCACTGACACCCCAGATTATGATAGCCTTATATATAGATATAATTACTTATCACAGATACTTAATTATATAATATATTTAATCATATTATATAACTAAACTTACTACTTAGTGTATCTATATATATATAATATATATACGGATTGTGAACAACTATAATTTATAAGTAAGGTAATATATTATTATACCGATATATATACTATATAATATATATAATATATAGCCTATATATACTATATATAGATAGGTAATATTATAGTAGCAATGACACAAATCCCGGGGAATGGGAGGGGGCGGCGCTCCCTGTACTCAGGAAAGACGGTGAGTGATATTTTCGGGACTCCCCCCGGTGGGAGCTATCTTTTGGTATACATTTCATATACGTGGGATTACCCTGGGGGGTTGCACCCCCCGGGAACCTATATTTCTATTGATTCGCCATGTATGTGCGTGAGCACATATGCGCGTGAGCATATTGTGATATACATGCATGTTTGTTTTTCCCCTA
>JABUQX010058374.1:27500-33311 GCA_015478945.1 Trachelipus rathkii | reverse complement strand
TAGTTATTTCAACACAATTTACAGGAAGAAGTCAGTTTCTATCTTAAGAGTGCGGGTTTGTTTCTCGTATGATTGTCAATGTGCATAGAAATAAAATAATAAAGAAAAATCGAATATTTAAAAAAACTTTGAAATATTTTTATTAACATCATATATGATAAATTGATAATAATTTATTTGAAATAAAAAACTTAGAATGATTTTAATAAAATACATGTTATGTAAGCAGAGAAAGAACTTATTTTTATTTTTATACTTATTTTACAGGTTTGTGCTAATTAATGCAGTAAGTCAATAGAACAAAACCTGGCATAGCTTGGTGTAGAGGGAGCTAGGGGCTGACCTTACTTTTACTGATTTATTTGCCTTTAAGGCACGTAAAATATATGTTTTAAATAAAATTTCATAAAATTAAGTAAAATTTATTTAAAACTTGAATAGTTTATAAAATTTATAAAACAAAAAGTATTCATAATAATAAATTCTTTGTCAAAGATAATGATTGATTATATATAGAATGTTCTAAGAAACTTTGAAATAATTTTAGTTATATTTGAATGATAATATAAATGACGTGTTTAATTAAAACATAAAAGTTTAAGTTTGCATAAGAAAAATGAGGGCGTGTGTGGTGTGTGAGTGTAAGAAATCTGATGTGTGTAAGTAAATCTGTGTGTGTAAGTAAAATCTGTGTGTGTAAGTAAATCTGTGTGTGAGTGTAAATAAATCTGTGTGTGTAAGTTTAAGATCGTGTGAGTGTCAGTAAATCTGTGTGAGTGTAAGAAAATCTGTGTGTAGTAAGTAAATCTGTGTAGGTAAGTAAATCTGTGTGGTTTTGTGTGGTTGTCGTGTGTGTGTGTGTGTGGTGTGTTAAAGTGTAAAAGTAGTTCTATGGGAAATTAAGTTCAAGAAGTGTTATAGTGTGCATAGTGAATGTGTGTATAAGTCTAAGTGTGTGTGTGTGTGTTTGTACGCGTGTATAAGTGTAAATGTAAGGTCTATGAGCAAATTAAGTTCATAGTAAGGGTATAAGTGTAATAATGTTGTATAGGTAAGTGTTGTGTGGTGTGTGTGTTGTGTGTGTGTGTGTGTGTTTACGTGCTTCTAAATAAAAATAACAATAGCATAGTAAATATAATAAGGTATAATAATAAAAATAAAAATAAAATAATAAAAACTAATAAAAATAATAATAAAAATAAATAAGAAAATAATAATAAAATAAATAAAAAGAATTAAAACAGAAAATAAAAAAAACATAAGTTAATAAATATAATGAGTAAAGCTGAAAACATATGATAAAGCATAAAACAGTATGAGTTTAAAGCAGTAAAACATGAGTTAAAGCAGTAAAACATATTTAAACAGTAAAGCAGTAAAAACAAAAGCATACTAATCCCCCCTTGTGTTAGTCCCACCTTATTGATTACTATCTTAACTGGATTATTTTTAAGTAGTAATGAAATAAATATATGAGTTAAACAGTAAAACATATGAGTTAAGCAGTAAAGAGAAAAGTTAAAAACAGTAAACAGAAAGTTAAAAGTAAAGCAAAGTTAAAGCAGTAAAGCAGAAAGTTAAAGCAGCAAAGCAGTAAAACAAAGCATACTAATCCCTTAGGGTGTTAAGTAACACCTCTATTGATTTACTGATTACTGGCTTTAAGGAGTATGTATGTGAGTTAAAGCAGTAAGCAGTGAGTTAAAGCAGTAAAGCAGAAATTAAAGCAGTAAACAGTAAAACCAAAAGCATACTAATCCTTAGGTGTTAGGTAACATGGGTGGATTGATTTACTGATTACTGCTTTAAATATGTAATGTATGTGAGTTAAAGCAGTAAAGCAGTGAGTTAAAGCAGTAAGCAGAAAGTAAAGCAGTAAAGCAGTAAAACAAAAGCATACTAATCCCTTTGTTTAGGTAACACCTCTATTATTTTACTCATTACTGCTTAAGTATTGTAAAGTTTATATGCGTTTAATAAAATATTTCGTAAATTGTAGTAAAAATAAAATGATGATAATAATAATCACTCGGATTTTTTCTCTTACATACAATTTTAAAACATTTATAATTAAAAAAGTATTAAGTAAAAAAGTATAAGTAAAAAATATATGTAATAAAATAATATGTATAAATAATAGCTGTAATGAGATACAGTTTTAGGTTTCGCGAAAATGTTTTTAATAAAAAAGTTTAAGTATAAATAAAAATGAATGACTCAGTAGTATATTTGAAAGAAATTCTTTGAAATGTTTAAGTATGAAATAAAATGAAGACTTATGGTATATATATTTCGTTCGCCCGGTATATTGGCGTTGCGGACGCACGCGCGCGGTACCGGGGAATATGGCGCCTGCGGGCGCACGGCGCGGTTTACGCGGAATATTCATATTTATCGTTCGCGCCTTAATATTGCGCCTGCGGGCCACCGGCGCTCGCGGAGGGCTGGCCGCGGACGCGACTTCGAAACGTTCGGCCCTGTCTCAAATGTATAGTCTTTAATATATATTCATCATGCTATAAGTGTTAGAAATAATACTAACCTCATATAGGAACATCCTAGCACCCTTTAATATACACATTCGATTCCTCATACCTATATTACCTAGGTAGATACCCATATAGGCTATCGGCTCAGGAGGCTAGAAAAGGCTGAAAAAATGGCACTCAGGTGGCACTATATGGCACTCATTTGACACTCATGCACTCACTTTGGCACTCATTGGCACTCACTTGGCACTCATTGCACTCATTGGCACTCACTTGCACTCACCTGGCACTCACCTGCACTCATAGAATACTCATAGAAACACTAATAAAACATCACTAGATACTCCTTACAGTGATTGGGAACCATCAAAGCTGACCATCAATATACACCATCAAGATGAAACGCTAAAGATGAACGTCATTCAAAGATGATCATCAACAAAAGGTGAGGCATTCAAAGCGGAGGCCATTAAAGTCTGAGCATCAAAGTTGGCCGCATCAAAGGGTTTTAGTTGTTTTAACGTGTTGTATAAGTGTAAATGTAAGTGTTATATGTTAAATGTAAGTGCCATATGAATGGGTAAAGTGTCAAGTAATTGTGTAAAGTGTAAGTAAATCTGCGTGAGTTAATTAAAATCTGGTTGGTATAATAAATGTGTGTGATGTAAGTATAAATCTCTGGTGTGGTGGGTGTTGTGGTGTGTGTGTGTGTGTGGGTGGTTATGTGCTGTGTGTGGTAGTGTTCAAGTTAGATAGATCCATTACATACGGTTCAAGGTTAGAACGAAATATGTGACGGTGGCCAGATGGGCAAAAAAATAGCCGTGGCCAAAATGACCCATGTATGCCTGGGCAAAGCGTTCAAGGCCGAAATATCCATGGTTTAAACAAGTTAAGACAATCAAAAAAGGGGCTAACCCCTTAAAGGAAGGGCAAAAAAATTTCCGTGGGTCAAAAATGACCCACGGTATCGGCAAGCTTTGGAGAAAAAGTCAAGGACAAAAAAGTAAAAATCAAAAAAGGCTAAGTCCCTAAAGGAAGGAAAAAAATTACCGTGGCCAAAATTGACCCATGGGAAACCAAAGGGTTGGTCGAAAAAATGGGTGTCCCAAATGACCCATGAAGACCGAATAGGGTGTTCAAAAAAATTATTGGTTACGTAAACGGTTGCTGACGCAAACCTTTGCGCAACCTTCTTCGAAGGTGCAAAAGATTAGGGTCCGAAAAAATTAGGGCCAAAAAATTAGGGTTGCGAAGGTTAGGACCCCCCCCCACCCCCCCCCAAATAAAAAAAAAAAAAAAAAAAAAAAAAAAAAAGAAAGAAACAAAAAAAAAAAAAAAAAACTGACCAGGTACTGAAGAGCGGAGGAGAATTAATTTTCTTAAGTAATTAAAGATAATCATATAAGTTAAATATTTCATAAGTACCAATTAGTACTTAAGAGTTCCAAGTCAATTACTTTATTTAGGTCTGGCAGATTTTTTGCTACATCCCAAAATATCAACTTGATGTAAGAAAAAATGTTTTTAATCATCAAGGGAGTAAAATTTAAGAAAGTCACGCGACTCTCGCAAATCTCGACCGCAATTTCTCAAAAAAGTCAGCAAGGAGCAAACGAGTGGAACATCCCGTAACAACTAAAAAAGACTTACGAAGAAAGAGTATCTCACAGAAGAGACTTTTGTTACTTTACTTCATATTGAACATCTTTACTTAATTTGAAATAAAAATACCTCATTCAAATTATGGATCTTTAAATCACCACCATCCTCTTATATAGGCTGCTTGCTCACAAAAGAAGCCACCCAATTTAGCCAAGTCGTAACCTATATATATTATATTAGATATATATATATAATATATATATAATATATAAATAAATAATATATATATAATATATATATATTATATATATATATATATAATATACTATATATATAATAATATATATATATATATATAATATATATAATATATTATATATATAATATAGTTATTACCTACGTACTTTATTAGAGGTTAAATAGAATTAGTTAGTGTACCTTACGTTACGGAAGTTAGGTGGGTTAGGTTAGCTACCTTACGTACGTTTAACGAGTTTCAGTTCATTACATACCTTTGATCATTCTCCTTCTGTTGTGGTTTTTTTTCTTTTTTGTTTTCTCTTTTTTTTCTCCGGATATTATAAAAGTTAACAGAAAAAATTGTGAACTGTAAAAAATCCTAATAATTCGCCGTTCCTTCCTATTATGAAAAATCGCTTAACAAACTTAATCAACGCTTAACGTTAACATACTGAAAAAATTATTTCTACATTTTTAATAAATATCAATTATATCTTACACTACGTAAATTTATTTTCTTTTCTTAATTATTTAATTAATTTGTCATTTTTTTTACTTATCGTTTTATCAGGATTCCAAAAATGGTTAGATTTAGAAAGTAGAAATTTTAGGATATGCTTTTCGTCCTAATGTAAACTGAATATATATATATATATATTATATATATAGATATTATATATATTATATATATTAATATATATATATATATATTATATATATATAATATATAATATATGATATATAGTGTATTGGTATATGTCCCATGGCAGTCACTTCAATGCCCAATGGTTCGATTCTATTGCTGTTATATCCACATTCTTCTTGCACTGAAAGAGGCTCTCCTTTATCACACACCATAAAACACTAGTAGGAGTACAGACAACACTTTTCTTATAAAGAAAATATAAATGGTAACTACATGACTAGCCTCGGAAAATCCTAGAGGGTTGGATTCCAAAAATAGCCCCTCGTCCGGCACTCCTCCCATTACCAGTTAGGAGTTGACGGCCTCTAGTGGTGGGGTTGGTGACATCACGAAATTGCTGGCCTGTTCTGACGTACGGTCTTCTTTTTTTATTTATTATAAATTTCTGCAACCTTCGAGGTTTTAAATTTAATTTCCATTTTGTTGAACATCACATCTTCTCTTTTAAACCTCATCTTTTAATCTTAACTGAAACTCAGGTGTTTGAGCCTTCTAACATTAAACTAACTCGGTTCACTCTTACTCTCTCTATGTCCTCAATTTTCAGCCAAGGGCGGTTTTTGTGCCTATGCGATGTTGTTATTCTCGTTCTTCTGATTTGGAGGCTTTCGAATTTTTTACCATACGGCTCAAGCTATCCTGTCAATCTAATGCCAATGGCTTTCCTCTAATTCTCAAATCTTTTCTTTCCCTTCAGCTAAACGGCCTAAACCTAACACTTCTTGGTTCAACTCTGCCTGTTCTCGTGCTATTCGCTACAGGGACGCTGAC
>JABUQX010058374.1:0-25000 GCA_015478945.1 Trachelipus rathkii | reverse complement strand
CATTAAAAATTACAATGTTATAGATATACAGAAATAAAGGTGCATTTAAAATAGTTGTAATTTTATTAATATCGGTTATATTAACAAACATACATGTCATTAAGATGCATAAAAAATACAAAAATGTTTATACATAATTCTTGATATAAAAACAATTGAGTTATTCACAAGTTTAATAGTCCACATCATCGAACCGTTGAATCCTAGGAAAGCCCAGTAAAGGCGTTCTAATTTATCCATGTTGACCAATGCTGCACTTAACGAATAGTTTTCGACAGAAAAGTAAGGCTATGTAGTGACCGAGAGAAACATTCTAAATTACATCCCACGTGAATAGAGGTTAATTATTACTATATACCGCTGTGAGAGTGTGTGACCTTATCCTCATGCTCGAAGAAGGTAACGAGATCTATATATATGTAAGACAGCACCAAAATCACATCTCACACCTATAGAGAGATCGACTTACGCGAAGAGCGAAGCCAGAAGTGCGTCCCTCACCACTCAGAGAAATAATATTGCCTATGCCCCACTGAACCATGCTATATCAACTCTAAAATTGATGATATAGACTCACACCACACACATACAGCATTTACATATGTGGAGGCGAAGTGCTTGAAAATTTAGGTCCTATTTGAAAAATTCTCATACATAAAAGAAGGTCACAGAAACCATTTAGAATTCGAAAAATCAGAGATCGTAGTGGAATTCAAAAATGAGTTTCTGCCATAAAATCAAACTGAAATCGATGAAAAAATCCATGCCGAAAAGGAAGTTTTCTATGTCTAGCGATGAATCCTCGACACTATATGAATCACACCGTGAAACCACTAGAGAATCGCACCAAACATGAGCAACTGATGAGAAGGTATAACGACCTATAAATCGACAATTTCACTAATCCTATCCTGCGTATCTCACAGAGTCCCACATTTTCTCCCAATACCATTACATATCAGTCTTCTATCACACTCATCAATCCTGACTCTACTACGAATAGACTCGTGATTGCTACAATCTCCTATCGTCTCCCGAGCTGACCGACCTAATGTTAGCACCCAATATATTATGGCCCCATCCACACTCTCTAGTAAGCACCAACTTGAATGTGCAATTGAGCAAGCGACTCCCTAATTAATATATAATGATGTCTATCAGATATGGGTAAAGACGTTTTTATTCAACAAAAGTAGAGATATTCAATAAAAATTTAAAAGTAATAAAGTCCCCTTCTGTGAGATACTACTTCTTAGGCGAATTGGATCACACCCTTTCCAGCGCGTTTGTACCACCCTATTTGTCGAGGATTCTGCGTTTGTATGAAATTCAGTCGCAGCCGTTTCCTTAAAGTATTATCTCTCTTTCCGGGCGAGATTCTGGAAGACACGTATCGAGTGAGATTTTCTTCTCTGATTCTATAATTTGACTGACTCAGTATTTACTGAAGTTTACCCTCAACACACGGTTTATATAATCATTTCATTTCGACTTATGCTAAAACTTTGCTCCCGTAAATCTTAACGAAACGTAAAAATCATTTAAAAATATTGGAAAATTATAAAAAGTTTTCGTCCATATTAAATATATATAATATAATAATTATATATATATAATAATATATATATATATATATAAATATAGTATATATCTACATATTAACGTTTAAAACCTATTAATATAATCGATTATATGAATATTACAAATAATATAATTATATTATATATAGCTTATATATATATATACTATATATATATATATATAATAAATATATATAAAATAATATATATATAATATATAATATATAGATATAATATATATATATCTAATATATATGAACATATATAATATATATATATATTGGAGTTCATAAAAAGTTTGCTCAGTGTGATACAGTCTTCGGCTCGCCTTCAGAACCGGATTCCCTCTCATTATCTACTCGAGTTCTCTTACGGCCAAGCGAACTAGAACATAAAAATGGGTAATTGTAGAGATTCTGTAATCATTAACATGAATACTGTATTAATGTGTTGATTATTACACATAATCACAATACCACACACATCACTGCCAACACATACAACAGAACCAACAAATCACTCTTCTTATGCTTCTCGCATTGAAAGCGCGAAATAGGATGCGAAACCCGACCGGATAGTGCAACACTCAGACTCTCGCTGAACAGGACCTGCTATCGGGCTCAATAACCTTGCACTAAATTATATTATACACTTAGTCAAAAACATACAAATACTTTCCCTGACAATTCACTCGTATTGATGTTCCTTTATCCGATCTCTAGATTGAGGCTATGTGAAATGAAATAATATATATATATATATATATATATACGATCGTATAAATAATATTACATACGCTATCTAGATGAATATATATAATACAATTTCATATAAGTATATATATATATATATATATTCGATGATAAGTGCATGCTCTCCCCAAGGAACTATGCTATGCTACCAGGCTCTTGGAACTTCGCTTTTAGAAATTGCTGTTGTTTTGTCTGACAAATCTTGACAATTTGACGCAAAGCTCTTTCTTTTAAAATACTTTCATTCAATTTCATTTTTGTTTCTGTAATCTTTGACATCCTTTTTGACTTTTTAATTGTCAAGGTTCCTCCTTAACATCAGTCGGCAGAAAATTTCCTATGTATTCTTTTACTGTATTTAACTTCCTTTCTTTTATTCTGCAATGAACTTCTACCTCGCAACTGCTAACCTTCTCACTCTTATATCATGATTCCACCTTCTTTACATTTGTGAGACCATTATACCACATTTCAATTTGTTGTCATAGTATATTGAGGCGTTTTGTAATTCAACCATTCAAAAATATTTTTGGTTTTCGTCATGCACAAAATGTTTTTTGATGACATTTTATGGGGTTTGGTACCATTTTGATGGTTTTGTGGATGATTATGTCAAGTAGAAAAATAAATGAACTGAGTTTTGCGATGAAAAAAAAGACTGCTGAGTCTCTTATTTTATTTGCTGGCTCCACTATTTTAAACTTATCCAGATCCGACTCCGACTTCGACTCCGGCTCAATTAATTTAAAATATGATATTCCGCCGCCTTCCTCTCCGACTCTCAACATCTTTATTTT
This sequence comes from Trachelipus rathkii, assembly GCA_015478945.1. NCBI lineage: Eukaryota > Metazoa > Arthropoda > Malacostraca > Isopoda > Trachelipodidae > Trachelipus > Trachelipus rathkii. The sequence continues at coordinate 21,871 of JABUQX010058374.1, read as the reverse complement.
ATCGTAAATTTTTTTAGTTTGGCTCCAACTTCGGATTCACCCAAAGCATTACAACTCTGCAACCCTGTTGAAAACTAGAATGATTATTTCTGTCCCAGTTAATAATATGAGAAAGCTCAAAGGTAAGCTGCTCCAATGCCGTCCTTCAGCATTGGTAATTTGCCGTTGGGTGGGACTCCTTTCAAAATGAGAGCAGTAACGAAGGGTATAGACGTCGGAGTAGGAGTGACCAGGTGAAGAATTGACGGATAGACGGTCATTTATGAAAAGAAGAAAAAAGTTTCGGAATTGCGAGAGAACCCTGAAGAATTCCCATATTGATAGATATTAAAGATAAAGATGAACGAGTACGTAGCTTTCTATAACAGCTTTCTATAATAGAACGATCGGAAAGGAAATCAAAGAGGAAGATACAAAGAAAGAAAGAAAGAAAGAAAGAAAGAAAGAAAGATACCGAAGGAGAGAAGTTTAGAAACCAAAGCAATTTGACATATTCTACGGAAAGCTTTGGATATCTCTGTTTCGACAGAATAAAAAATTTACTGGGGTACCTCGATAGGACCAAAGAGCGGACCAAATGCCAGAGAGGAGGGGAAAGCTTTCACTTTTAGAAAGAGCAGAATATAGAAATTAAAAAAAAGTACTTCGATGTACTCTTCCAAGATAATGTAAAAATTTTTTTTCCTTTTACTACCGTAATTTTTAAAATATTGAAATTATAAGTACACTCACCTCTAGAAATCGCGCTGATAGTCAAGGATATCATCTTCTTGTTCCAAGATATAACAACAATTCGGGTTGATGAGCAGCAAAAAGTTTTCTATAGTACTCATTGAACCGTTCAATTTCACAAAATTTTATAATGACTTGCAGGTCCTTGTACTTCTCCTTGGGTAAAGGAATAAATATTTTAGTGATAAATCTTGTCAAATTTTTACAATGATCTGGTGGACTTAATGTTTTATTTTGCTTCTTTTCTTAGTTGTTGATTAATGAGAAGAATGATCTGTTGCATATTTTGCTATAAGATCTTTAGTTTAATAATTTAATTAAATGAATATTAGTTGTTTAACTAGCCAAAAAGCAAAAGGAAGTTTTGCTGTAGGACTTAAGTTAAAAGAAAGGAATTTATTCCAGCTTTTAAACATTACTTGTTTAAATGAAAACACAACTAACAGACTTATACTGTGCTGGTTATTCCTTTGCTTTAGCTGGACTTTGGTTTTTCATTCACATTCGCACTCGGACACATGTGAATGCGAATATGAAACGGTCCGATGTTAGAAAATTTAGCGATTTTTGTGAAAAGTTACCAGAATAAGTTAAAAATACCGACCCGAGGTTGTGGCAGCAATTTGAGTCACATTTGAAGCCTAACAATATTGATGGACTTGTACATGTGGTTATATGCCCAAGAGAACAACTTTTGAAGCAATTGAGAAACGCTATCCTCATCCAGTGTGGTTTGGGATTACTTCGATACCGCGTACATGTATCCAATGACATTGCAAAGTGTATACACTTTGGAATCACGATTATTCTCGGAAAGGAAGAGCGACGATTGGGTTAAGAAATTATCTAAGTAGCAAACACAAGGAAGAGTAGAAAAAGAAAACGAGTAAAAAGAGGAAATGATCTTCCAATAAAACTTAAAAAAGAACTGATTAATCTTTGAAACTTTTATAGAATACAAGTATGTGCACGTAATCGAAAAAAAATACACAAGAACGGATTGTAAATTTGTCATTGATATATTGCCAATGATGATCTTCCAGTTTGCACCGTGAAGTTCTTGTCTCTTACGGCTAGTGAAAGGTAGCGGTCTCTGTATACTCACTACGTCAAAAGCAAATACACAGAGATAGTTCCGTGAGTAAAAGATATGACTTGCGTTAAAAACTAAAAACACTTCAGAATTAATAACCTCTTTCAAAACAATCATCCAAATTACTTTCTCCAACGACGAATGGTCAAATACTCAATTAGGAGTTTCTTCGCATCTATATGACTAGCAGCTCTTTAGACAAGAATTTTGGTTTGACCAAGACCATTTACGCAATCACAGCGTGCAATATGCTCGAATAACGTTATTTAACTGGAAAGTTGGACATGATTTACATACATCTTGGATGATTATGTGACCCTGAAGATTGCTGATGGCCAATATAAAGAAGCTCCCCTTTCTCATGAGTGAATAATACAAACTAGCCAGTCATTCAACCCACTCTATACATTAAATATAGAGTGAAATTATGGAAAAATGCTGAAAATGGGATTTTTTTTCGGTAAACTTCAACTTTTATATTATTCACCCAATTTTATCAACGGAATCCAAAACCGCTCTGAATTAAAGTCCCACAAATTCCATAATACATACGTTATCAAGTTATGGAACAACACTCTTGCAAAATGTGATAAGAATTCAAAAAAAACTTAATTGTATTGACGTGTTACGACCCTCAGTGAGTTGGGAAAAGAATGCAGTGTAGGAGTGTTAAGCGGATATTCTTTCTGCAGCGGAAACAAAGGGAAATTGAATCTATTTGTATTCTATAACTCGTTTGATTATACCTGATCTCTTACAACAAAGAAAAGCAAATAGTCCACTTATTTCTAGTATGAACAGTGCACGATACTGGTAATATGTAATTATTTACATTCTCGAATATTAAAGAAAAAATTAAATTCGCATTCACATTCCATTCTCGACCGAAACTTAAAGAAAATATATTCTTCGCATAACATCTCCTGAATATAATATATATATTATACTAATATATAATACTATTATTATATAATAATATATATATATACTAATATATATACAATAATAATATAATATATACAATAAGTACTTACTATATATAGTAAATGGATAGTAGAGTATCGATAGCCAGCGAGTTACGACTACGAACATTCTCGCCACTAAATCATACGACCTCTGATTATTACACTCTTCTCGCTTAAACACGCTAATTTGTATTCTGTATTTTATCCGAATACAAATGAATATTTCTTTTATATTATCGCAAAAATCCATTGCCACACGTTTGTACTAGAGTTCCAACATAGGATATTTATTATCCCTCAGTTAAATCTTTATTTTTTTTTTTTTTTACCCATTTTGTTTACTGCTTTAGTGTGGTGAAGGTTATCGTGAAATTCTGTTACGCACTATTAAACTTGAAATAATTATAATAATGGCAAGATCACCTAGTTTGACCATGGATTATCTGTCATTTATCGATTAAAGGATAAGTGTATACTTAGCCATGAATTTCCCGAAAAAGGAGTACATCAAGTTCGGAAACCCATATAAAAATTAAACATATTGAAGAGTTCAAACGAATGTGTGAAAAAGAAGGATTAAAAAAAAGGAAAATCCAAAGCGGAAGGCACCACCAACGCCTCTTGTAAAAGCAAAGCAAGAAACTCTTGAAATGTGCTTCTAGAAAAACAAAATATGGAATGCCAACGATGTAAAAACTATAAGAGTCCAAAATAACCGAGATGATTGTATTAGACTATCTTCCATTTTCACATGTTGAAGATCTTGGTTTTGTTCGTCTAATGAAAGAAGTGGAGCTACGCTATCCATTACGTCAAAGAAAATATTATAGAGACATTATTTGTGAAAAAATGTATGATAGTGTTATGAGCAAAATAAACAGTTTAGTAACAAATATTAAAAAAGCAACAAACTCTCTTTTGCCACAGATGAATGGTCTGATACCAATTCTGGAGGTTTACTGCAACCTTTGACATGCTATGGTATTGACGAAAATTTTAAACGTCAAAGTTTTGTTTTGAGTGCCGAACTACTAAGTGAGAGTCACACAGGAGAGTATTTGAGTGAAGTTTTTGATCATATGCTGGCAACATGGAATTTGTGTTCTTCTGACGTTCACTGCGTAATGAGGGACGCTGGAGCGATCATAAAAAAAGCGTTATTTCTTTCCGACGTTAAAAATATCGACTGTGTCAGTCATCAACTGCATCTAATTGTAATAAATGCCTAGATTCCCCTCCAAAAAATCATAGATCTCATATCAAAGTGTAGGTCAGTTGCCAGTCATTTTAACCATTCGACTATATCGCAAAATGAGTTAAAGAAAATACAAGCTCGAATAAATACTCCAGAGCTTTCTGTATTGCACGATGTTGGAACCCGCTGGCACTGTACTCTCCAAATGATGATAAGAATGAGAGATTTAAATGAGTCTCTTTGTTTGTTTGGTAGTTCAACCAGTAAAATCGAATCTATGACATCCACAGAAAATGATTTGCTAGCAAAATGAATTAGTTTGCTGAAACCTTTTCAAGATACCACAAATAAGATAAGTGGTATGTCTTCATCTATATCTGATGCTGTTCCCATGATAACAATTCTAAGGAAATACTTTCATCACGTGAAGAGCAGAGAGTAATAAAAATAAAATGACGTTCTCTCTATCTTGTCCAGAGTTCTTTCTTACTCTCAATCAATGGACAAAGATGAGACTTAAATAAGTAATTAAGAATGTCGTAAGAAATGTATTTAAAAATGTATTTTGTAAATAAGTAATTAAGAATATCGTAAGAAATGTATTAAAAAATGTATTTTGATTGGCATACCTTACTAAGAAAAAATAACTAGTATTTAACAATTCAGGACTTTCGGAGTTTTCAAGTAACTAGTATTAAACAATTCAATACTTTAAGAACTTTCCTTTCTGACATTTGAAAAAAAAAATTATTTTCTTCATAAATTCTATCCTTACATAATCATATTGCATAAAATAGTCCCCAAATTTCATAATTATAAAAAAAACTTCTTTAAATCTAATTTATCTTTTCTGACCTTCTAGCGTGCTTATCTAGTTTGATGAAAAACGTTCTAAAGGTCGCAGGCCGAAAAGCAGAAAGCTATTATGTGTTCCTCAATATAAACTTACTAAATTTTAGAATTGAAATTGAAGTTTAAAAACTCCATTCAAAGGGCGTGGTGAGTAGTTAACTTAAAGAATATATATATATTAAATATATATATATATATATATATAATATTAATATATATATATATATATATATATATAATATATATATATATAATATAATATATATATATAATATATATATATATAATATAATATATATATATATATAATATAATATATATATATATATAATATAATATATATATATATAATATAATATATATATATATAATATAATATATATATATATATAATATAATATATATATATATATAATATAATATATATATATATAATATAATATATATATATATAATATAATATATATATATATATAATATAATATATATATATATATAATATAATACTGGAAATACTAATTGATATATTAGTAATTCCAGATTTTTGGGAATAGGGGGGGTGTTGTTCCAAGCGATCCATGGAACTGGATCTGAACTGAATATATATATATATATATATAGTATATAATAATATATATATATATATAGATATATATATTACTATATATATATATATACTATATATATATATAATACTTATAATATATCACATATAATATATATAATAGTTATATTATGTTACATGTCCTAAGAAGAAAGGATTTGGAGAATACGTTCAGCAAGAGACTAGATATATGATATCATCCTCTGCCCATTTGAAAGCTTTATATTTTATATAAGGTTCTTCGCAAGCCTTTTCTAGTACAAACCATCAGATGTCTTTTTTTATTGCTATTATTAATGTAAGCTAACAGATTAATATCTTCAGTGCACAAACACAGAAGGATACGTTGTCACCCGTCATTAGTTAAATCTGCTTGATTACAAAAGATTTGTGCAAATGTGGCTGTATAATATATACCAGAAGTTTGCTATTACTTGATATGAAGCACTCAAAGAGTGTTCTGGATTTACATGTGTTGAAGAATGTTACAAGATGAGCAGGACAGATCGTAATAGAGATCTGGGTATGTTATTTAATTCTCAAATTTAGAGAAAAGTGTTACAGATATCAAGAATCAAAATCTAAATTTTGATTTTAAATATATTTAATCAATATTTAACCTTTATTAACATAAGCTAACCATCAATGCTCAATCTGTTTAATTAAGTATCAAACAGGAGCAAAGCGCTACGTCATAACCTATGTTAGGCTAGGAGATAAACAATTTGCCAAGCCTTTACTTAGATTTTAGCTATTGTCTTTATACTGGTAATCTTATATTCTCTAGGTTCATACAACCATCTATTATCACTGTAATTTTGCGAATTAAGCTAGTTTACCTTCGTTTTACTGTTTTGATGTTACATGTCACAAGAACGATGCACTCCGAGGTTACCATCCACTTCAAACTCTAGAAACAATATTGTATTTTATTCTGTAATCTAAAAGTCAACTTTCATTGATACTTAAAAAAAAATTTCTCCTTAAAAATACAAAAAAATTTCTGGTTCCTCTCCTTTCAGCTGCTAATTTTGGTATTTGCCTTAGATCTCAAGTATCCATCCAAGCTATTCTTAATGAGCAAGTCTGTGCTTTTCGGTCACATAAACTTTCATAACCCTTTTACCGCTATACTCTTCACTCCATTCACTTTATAGCCGACGACCTTTTTCACTTTCTTCCCTTTATGCTATGTTATCAATACCAATATTACTGCTGCTGTTCTAAAATTTTTAATTCATAATAGTTTCCTCAAACCTTCTTTTCACATAGTCTCAATATTTCTCTGCTCAGGTATTTAACTCCAAACTTAACATCTTTGATTATTTTTTTTTTTCATGAGCACTTTAAATGAGAATATATAAAAACCTAAGCATGTAACTATAAAAAATTATAACTACTAAAAAAATCGGGGCCATGGCCCCCTTGTCCCCCCCCCTGGATAACCGTATGATATTTATCATTAATAAATATATATTAATAATATATATTATAATATATATGTGTGTGTTGTGAAGGTGAGATGAATGTCAAGATGGCATTGTAACGTTGTGTGTTGTGTGTGTGTGTATTTTATATTTATTTATTTTCTTCTTGTAATAATAATATGAGCATTAATATTCTACAATACGAAAGTGAAAAAACGTACTCGGTAAAGTATATGAGTTCATATACTATATACTTTAGCTTTGAGTTCTAGATACTCAATTATTAAATTGACACATTTGTGGGGACCTTGATAGATCTATTGACTATAACAGGCATGTAAACATGGTAATATTATTAGGCCAGACCTACTAGAGATGTAGTGCCCACTGACTCCTCATCTTACATCTCCAAGAAGACTACAATCCCAAGTCACAGCATAGCTTGAATCAAATTTGATTAGACCTATATTAGATTTAATTGCCCTGAGGACTAAACTATGCTGAAAAAACAGCTTGCTAGGAAAATTGCAGAGCAGACCGTTTTGCATACATTCAAAAGACTTACTATTTGTTTTGAATACCTTTGATTCTCATGAGAGTTTTCTGCGAGAGTTCCAAATTGCCATAATAAATAATACATCTTATTGAGCAAATTGCACAGCAAACTGTGAGGAGATGAATGTTACCAGCATGATATTGTTCTTTAAACTTAACCACACCCCTATTACGAACAACACTCATTAATACTTGCGATTTTGATGGAAAATATTGTCAAAGCTTCTTTACAAAGAAGGTTGTGCATTCTTACATTACTCAGAATAATAAAATTCTAATAACATAATATTTAATTGAAGGGCCAATAAGATATTAAAATTGTAAGTAGTTTTTATTCGTTAAGCCCCCAAATTATTAAAGACTCTAGTCTCCGTAAGATGAGTGACATGATATCGATTAAATGAAACTGTTCTCTAGAAGTGACAAAAAGTCAGGCCTTGACTAGCATTCAAATCAGTTGAACTCAAGGTTCCTTTTTATTTTTTCAAAAGCTGAAAAAACTAATGAAAGCTTAATGTTTAATGGTGAATTGTCATATTTCGTGATATAGTTTGCAATTAATGTTTTTAAAACTACACTTTATGGACCGCATCTGGGACTTCTTTAAGCTCCCCCCTCCTCACAACGCTTTTTGAGTGCCCTATTAGGATGAGCATGGTGCGGGTGAAAGGGTTCCACTAGAGACTCTAACCATGTGTATTGTGATAAAGTGTGTCGTTTTCAGTTGGTCGATGGGAATTGAAAATGATGCTTTGATATATATATATATATAGATTATAATATTGTCTCTAGTGATTGCTGGTCTCTTATCTGGGACACACCACAGATGCCTACAAGAGGAAAGTAGTATAAGGAAACGTACCATAAAAAATGATCAGATGTGGATTATTTTTTATAGTGTGGATGTGGTGCCTATATAATATAATAGATCAGTAATCTGTTACAATAATTATTACCCCGCTGTGACTTTAACCAAATATGTAGTAATATTAATATGAGAGGGGAGGTGTCTACAAAGAAAAAGGAGCGCGGCTAAGGCGGTGGAGCCTAGGTAGCGTTCTTCTCCTCGATCTCTCTGAGTGAAAGTAATCAAGCACCATTTTTCTTTATTTTACAGAATTAATCACACCTAATAACCACGTAAAAAAATATAAAGTTTTAAAGACAGAAAAAATATTAAGTTAAATCTTGACTAGTGTTATATTGGTAGCGTTTTATTCCTGCTAGCATAAAATCTAGCTATAAAAAATATACTATTGTAATATTCTATGAGAGCGTTGCCTTTTTTATAAATTTTAAAAAAGAATAAATTAACCAAATATTGGAATTATATAATTTTTCATTATTAACATAAACATTTCTAATTAAAAAATAAAATTTATTTTTTTACCATATTCTCTATAAATTATAGTTTATACCAATGTTTCATGAGTAACGTATTTCTCCTATGGCGGTAGATTATTCCAATAATATAGAAAATATGCATCTTGATTGCTCTATAACAGCACTTCCTGTGAATTGTGTCTTTCGTCTTACAATGTCATGCAATTTTTAGTTCTAGGTGTGAGCCATATCTTTTTTTAACTATCTTGTTGATTGGATCCTTTTTTTTATGTGTCATCCTGTAGATAAAAAAAAAAAATAGACTTCGGATTCGAATCAGTGTGATTCAGACGATCGAGCTCCTTAATAACCGAGAAATACCGTAATGTGTTAAAAATGTTCGATCCGAATCGAATACTGAGCACTTCGAGATCTTGAAATTCGAATATCCGAATCCGTGTGTTGTTGTGGAGAAATGCTCGAATCCGAGATTCCGTAATAACGAATCCAGAAAGCATCTTTGGATTCGAATCCGAACCGAATCCGAATCCAGCCCAGGCATTTCATCAGAAGATAAAAATTTTATTGTATATATATATATATAATATAATATATATAATATATATAATTAAAAGATATATATAATATATGTTATTAATATTATTATAAGTATATATTATAAAATAATAATATGGTGACATTTTTTGAAAAACTGAATACTTAGGTATGATAATTTAGGTAATAATACATATATCGTATATATATATATAATTATATCACAGTGTATATATATAATTTAATAAACAATTTTCTAAATAATAATACAGTACCATAATACAACCTACTATATTACTTCCTAGATCCACAGACTTTTTACATATTGCACATCCTTTTTATATATAACCTATTTTAAATAAAACATTATAATATCATTTACATATTATTGAATCATCATCATATATAAATAAAATACTATAAAGAATATTATTAATATTTACATAATATTTTTATATAATATTAAAAGTTATTGATATGTAAACATAATTATGCAAGGTAATAGTCATACTACTACGATAAGTTATATACCTAATATTACAATAGTAATTATTAGTATAATGAGCATGATAATGGGATTTATGATATATGTAATATTATATATATATGTATATAAAATGGAGCATATATATATATATATACACAGACCAGATTCCAAATAACAAGCTATGATATCAGGTATATAAGTTTATTTAGTTCTGAGCAGTCACAATTTCCTCCAAATAATTATACATTTATTATATATATTATAGGTGTATGCTAAAAACTATGAGTACTGTATAATTTGTCTTCTCCCATCACGGTGGTCATTCAGCTTAAATACAACACAGGTGGGTGTATAAATGACTGAAACAACCCAGCAGAAAGTGCGTGCATACAAAAATTCCAGACTATTCCATTTCAATTCTCAAGATAGAATTAAGTCTTTTATCTAACCATTTAAAATCCTGAAAATCTAATCATGAGTATAAATTTAATACTATCATAATATATGGAGATGAAAAGATACTTTATATATACTATAATATGGGATATACTATAGTGATAGTCACTCCTATCTACCTAAAGTATCCCGGATAATATATGATTAGATATATAATAATATAACTTATGAATGTTAGTCTGTATATCCTTCGAGACCTATTCAGTTTAATTAGACAACGCATTGTGTTGAATGTAGACCGGAATTTCTGGGTAAATCCTGAAGAGGTTAACAAAAAAGAATCCAAATATATATAAGGTAAAGATGCAACTTTATTCTTAATGTATTATATAAATACTTTACCATTTTTTTTTGAAATTTAACATATTTAGGTCTTCCCTATATCATTTATATATATATTAATAGTATATATATATATATATATATATATAGTATTATATAATATTATATATAAGTATTTATGTATGTATATAATAATATAAATATACTATATATATATATATAATATATTATAATATATATATTTAATATATATTAATATATAATATATAATAATATATAATATATATATAATTATATATATAATATCATATTATATATATTAACTATATATATATTAAATATATTAATAATTATATTTATAATATATATATAAATTATTATTTTACATAATTTATCAGATACCAATAATTTATTAAAACTTTTATCCCTAATACATATAAATATTATATATATATATATATTATATATATATATATTATTATATATAATTATATATATATAGTATATATATATATAATATATAATATATAATATATATATTATATATATATTTATATAATACTAATAATATATATATTAATATATATATATATAATTGATAGATATAGACACTACTAAGATAGTGAAAACAAATATATAAAAGTTGATACTCTATAAACATTCAAAAGATGGCAAAGGCTTGACGAGAATATCTGAAAAAGTGGAGAAATTTTTAGACGTTTAACGAGTATATTTGGTAAACGTTCTCTGCTTGAATAAGGGAATGACCATGTCATTTAATTATTTATGTAATTTATGATTTATATTATAAACATTCATTAATTAATTGATTTTAATTTTTTCTCGGATTGAATAATTATAGACATTTGAAATGGAAAGTTTATAAACTCCACATTACAAGTGGTAATAATTTTTCTCAAAAAAAATTTTTATATACTACAAAAAACAAGTCTTTTATAATCTTAATGTGAGCCACTAATTAATGAGAGCTAATTAATGAACACTACTGAGATATATATATATATATATAATATATATTATAATATAATATATATATATATTATAGTATTATATATATATTAAAATATATATTTGTGTAGAATAATATTTAAATATATTATTATAATATATATATATATATATATCAGTATATATATATAATATAAATATATAATATGTTCAAACCCATTTTATGTTTGTGGTTAGTTGTAGGTATTGTCGTACGCATCCTATATAGAGTATAATGCTATATACTTATACATTACTTGGTAGGTGGTTCTCAACTTATAGAGCTCTTTCTTGAATAGGGAATAAGGTGTGAATGGAATCTAAGGGCTTTCGATACTGGCATACTTCATTCTCTTTCTCTCTCTCCTCTCTTCTCTCATATCTCTATCTCTCTCTCTCTCTCTCTACTCTCTACTCTCTCTCTCACTGCTCTTCTGACTCTCTCTCTCTCTCTCTCTTCTCTCTTAACTTACTCATGTCATTATCTCGCTCGGTACATATATATATATTAATAATTATATATATATATATATAAAATATATATATAACTATCATAATATAATATATGTATTATATAATATAATATAATATATATAAATATAATAATAATCACTTATATTCTACATTTTCGTATTTTTAAAATTGAAATCTTTAGTCGCATGCTCTCCATAAGAAGATCGTTGACACGCTTTTCTACAGTCTTATTGATATTTCCTATCCAACTCTTCTAACCTCAGACTTGATCACTAATAGTCAATCTTGTATGTTACCACTGTAACGTCTGGAACAAACGCTTACTTTTATTCCATTTCTTCCCTACTTATGACTATTGGACAACACTCTATTCAATCCGATGTATCGAGGCATAGTCGCCTTTTAAACTTTAAATTGCTCTGGATTTTTGGTAAATACTCTTCTCATTCCATGTGTAGTCTCTCAGGCTTGATGATGAAGAGCGAAAATGATTATTATAAATACATTTTGTTACTGTAGCAAACTTTTATATTAAGTAAGGATAATAAAATAGTGACGAAGAAAGAATCTGTAACAATTTTATTTAAATTGACAAGCGTATTTCCCCTAGTAGTACCTATATAAATATAATAAATATTATATTAAATTAAAAATAATTATAGATATATTTTGATACTAAATATATATATAATAAGTACATAAAAGCGGTGAATTCAAATATAGCATTATATATAAAATTATTATAAATAATAAATATAATAGTATTATAATAAATTAATAATAAATAATAATATACATTTAAATAAAATTATAAGTAAATTATAATAATTAAATCCAATAATATAATATTAAATTATAATAATATTGATATATAACTTAATATTAATATAATAAAAAAATAATATAATAATAATAAAAATAGTATTAAAATAATAATATATTAAATAATAATAAATAAATAAAACTGCTTATTTATAACAAGACCTATATTTCATGATAAATCTTGTGTGAATAGGTTATACATTTGAATACATATAGAATCAATGAAAAAAATGTGAGTAATTAAAAATATAATGAAATTATAAATGTATATAGAGCAATACAATTAGTATAATAATAGCAAATAATTTGAATATTACAGAAGGATCTACGGAAGTCAATTCCATATAACTCTACATTAAGTAAAATAAAATGAGCTATATATAATAAATTCTGTACATAAGATATTAATAAAAATAAATTTACTCTATAAATATAAATTATAAAAATATATTAATAAAGAGTATATATATTATTCAATGAATAAAATTAATTATTTTAGACATCCTATATGTGCCTTTATTTATTTTTAAACCTTCATTAATAATTCTTATTATCATTAATAATATTATAAAATTATGAAGCTATTTTAAAATATATGTAAATATATGTATATTTAATATTATAATAATGAATATGGAAATCGACATTACATAACTTAAAGAATAGATAATGTTCACATATCGATATATACTTAATAGATGATATAGAATACATTACAAGTCGCTCGAGTGTTAAGTGTGCTTTACCTCTCTTCTGATCATGGTTGTCATAGGGGCTATAGAGTTAGTGTTATAAATAAGAGAATAGTGGTAAGTAAGACCATCTAGTAGAACAGGATGTACAGGATATGTAGACTCGAGTGGTATAAACTCATCATTTGGACGGTTAGTGGTTTGGTGAATTTAAATCTAATTGTTAAAGATATGATGAGTTTCGTAATTTTCTGAATAAAAATAATATAATAATAAACTTTGATGTCAATCTAAAGTGCAGAGAGAACCTATATTAATTGCATATATATTTTGAGGTTAATGTAATTTGTAAATATTTTAATAAAGGCATGAGATTATTAATGTATAAAGATTTGAACATTGTAAGGTATATAGATTAGAACAAAGTGAGTGATGAAAGTGGAAGTCTCTTTAGTAGATCTATGATATAACTGCTTTATAGACTAGAGATGAGGATGATAGTTGCAGTTAAGAGAAACGATGAGGTCTGTACGGCTGAAAAGGTATTATTGTGGCCTTCGTTCAGACCTCAGACTATTAGAACGCGCACAGGTCCTATGTGATAAGATGACCAATTTTGCTCGTTCTTAGCTTATCTGAAGTGGTTCTACTCTGGTTGGTATTACCATAGTTTAAGTGTCGCTCCGTGCTCACACCTGAGTGAGGACATGTGGTGTATTATGATAAATAGACACCTATTATCGAATTTGAACGATGTACAGAGGTGATATCTCAAATTGCATAAGAGATTTAAACATACCTCTGAATAAGTGCTCTGATGTTATGAGAGAATATCGGACCAATCTTATGATGATGAGAAAGAAATTTTCGTCTGCTCTCCCTCTGTCAGATCTTAATCTTACTGACATAATGGCTGCTCGAATGAACACTGTGCGCAACAATAATATGAAAACTTGTAAGAGAAAGTTGACTATTTTAAATTACAGTGGAGTGTGTGTTTGTTGTTTTAGGCTCTGACTTTTATTCTTAATAATAGAGCTTCTTTGTAAATTTGAGTACTGAATTTTTGTATATTATAAAAAAGATTCTGAATTATACGTGCTCGCAGATCTCACTGCTCTCCACGTGTCAGTTTTTTACATTTATGTGTAACTAGTCATGGATTTTGATTATCTCTAGCTTTATTGATGTTGAAAACTTTGTTACGTTATATTCTTTAGTCAGTCTATAAAGAGCTTATTTTAAATGTTTATAGTAGTACATCAAAAACTGCTACTCGAATATTATACTTGAGAGTGCGAATAGATCGAATTATTCACTGAAAAAGAATTCGGAAGCAGGGTGAGGTTCCGGTCTTCTAAGTGTTGTGACTCGAAGGTTGTGGGAGTGTCACCTGAGTTTTACTGATTGCTGGCTGTTTAGGATCAGTAACTCACCATGACTATTACCACTTTAGCTATGAGAGAACTATTTTTTTCAAATAGACTTAGTGAGCCAGGACTTTGTAATATTTGGCATGAAATAAAATTTGTGCATGTTTTTCGGCAATTCATGAATAAGGACCAAGGTAACTTCTTTCAATGAACTGTGGAGTATGTCATTGATAAATTTGTGCATGAAGTGGGAGAGATCATAAACCTATGATAGCTCACCATATATTGATTGATCACAATATATGTTGATAGTTTGTTATACTATGTAATGCTATGTGAACTGTACCTGTTAAGTTGAATACTTTGTTAGTGTTATCATGAGTAATAGACAAGTTACTCGATAATTTTTTGTTAAAGATATTTACCATGTTTATAATGATAAAATTTCTTGTTGATATGTATAGATATATGCTTGAAGAAAGTGTGAAATAGGTTACGTTTTGTATGCTATGTTAGTCACTTATGACTTGTTCTTTAAATATATGGTACCCACATTGTGCCCTTCCACTGTCTAGCGTTTGTCTTCGTGCGTAAAGTATGTTTAGGTTTGTACGTTGTACCATTCATATTTCTTAGTTCAGGTTATGATATGTTAGCTTTTATTGATAGTGTGAAAACTTTGTACGGTTATGATTAATCGCCAATGAGTGGATACGAGTAATTATATCAAAAAAACTTATTTTTTAAGATTTAGTGTTTGAGTCAAAAGAGAGGATCTACGGAAATATGACTGAATCAATATACTATTTTTATTCATGAAGAATCTTTGTTTTTATTTATATTGATAAAAAAATTTGTTATGTTTGCAATTTTTCGTCTGAGACATTATAATAGTTAGGTAAAAGGGGTAAAGATGAAGTCAAATAAGTCTATTCTAAGATAACTGGATCAGATCAAAGTAGATCAACGTATTCTCTTTGTCATTTGTTAGGTGAGTCCATAAATTTACAATTTTTGGTTAAGGGGTTTTGAATTCCAATATTTTAGATTTGGGATCCCCTTTTAGCTCTCCCTAGCCTAAAACATCGTAACTCATCTAGATATCTCGAATTATCTCATGCTCTATCCTATGAAAATCCCTTCATAACATCACGAAACACTACTTTCAGCTTTTTGTCTCTCCTCAATCATCATGCTCTCGTTTTTCTCTGCTGGGTGTTTTCTAGTGTCTCGTCAGTTCTGATATTCCTTTTCAAAAATTATTCAATAAACCTATATTAAATCAAAACCCCATGATTTTTGACATTTCAGTACAAACTTCCAAAATGTTTCTAAATGACTTCCAAACTGACAATAGCACTAGAATGGTCTAGATTCACTATTACCTCCTACAACATAAATTACCAGTATTACATTTTCTCAGAATTATAATTTTTATAAGAGTTGCATGTGCTCAAGTGCGTGGATCCAATTTTCCATAACCCATTTTTACTAACGTATTTATAAAATGAAAAATATATTGATAATTTTTTACCATGCTTTGAATCAAGAATATAAGAATATTAAAATTTTCAGGGTAATATGTAGTTCAGGAGATGAATCCATTAATTTTCTTATCTTTATATCTAATTTCTTTTGTATATTTCTATTTAGTCTTCGGATTTTATTCTTGGAACAAATCTTATAAACAGCCAAAACAAAAAAATGTTAAGGAAATTTTTTTAAAATAACTGTTTTTTCTCCTTGAAGCTAATAAACACACCAAAATAAACCATCATTTTAAGGTTTAAAATTATGATACTCCGCCCGCTCCCTTTACTCTCGCCCAAGCATTACAAACTCTGCCTCTCTGAAAATTGATGTGGTGTGATGTGGCTAAGTAGATATATACAATATAAAAATTTATCTCTCAATCACTCATTTTAGTGTAACTCTTATTATCATTTGAAAAAAGAGTGATAAGATTGAAGATTAGATTGAATTTTTACTGGTTTAAGGATTTGACTATTATACTGATTTAATGATTCTGCTTAGATCAGTAAAACTGTTAAACTTTACTATTAGATTATTTGTATTTCTCTACAAAAGAACTTATTTTATATGTTATGTTTGGATAAACTCTTTTGTCCTTCCTGGTTTGCAATATATGGCGTGTGGGTTTATTTTGATATGTTAGCATATGATTTTGATAATATATTCTTTGTATATATATTTATTATTTATTACGATGGGAAGCCTAAAAACTTTGATACTTTAGCATATATTCGATTTGGTCAGTAAATTGATATATAGACAAGGTTATGATAAATATATTATTTTGATTAAATTAATTTACTCATGATAATAATGTGTGATAATAAATTAAATCATTATATGTTAGAGATATGACTTGACATTAGATGTGAATAGTGCTACGTTTATTTGTATGCTATGTAGTTAACTTTTTACTATCTTGTTAATGTTATAGTAATCTTTAGTGTTATTTAGTTAAGCTAGTTCTACTCTAATCAGTGCTAATGTTGTCAGTTAGGTTTGTCGTGTACATATATATCTTAGTTTCATAGTAGTAGATTGCCTTGCTATTAATCTTTTACTTGTTAGTGTAAATGTTGTTGTACTCTGTTAATGTTAGCATGAATGTATTATTCGTTGACATTTATAAATGATGATTAGGTGTGTCGTTGTTCATTTTTAATTTCTTAGTTCAAGGTGATGCTTGTAGCTTTATCTCAATCGTTTGAAAAACTTTGTCTGCGTTAAAATATATTCGTTTGATCGTGATATATATTCAAAAGATATAACTCATTTTTCTTTATGTGTGTATCAAAATTGTTGCTAAGTATGATGTCTTAACTATTTATATAATATCTCTATTATTGTGGCCTAAATTTCGTGGGTTGTTAGATCTTATCTTATCTAATATACTATTATTTGTGAATTTCTTTTTTTTAATTATAACTTTTTTAATCTATTATTATTATTCACCATCATTCATCTTAATGAATATTATTATTAGAATATTTTTTTCAATCGTATCTTTTTTTTTATTCCTCGACCTTATATTATTATCTACGTTTTATTAATACATTTATTGGGATTATTAATTCTTATTCTATTATTTTATGTATTCATTAATTATGTTATACTCATTTATACATATATTATTTCATTTAATATCATTATTGTGAATGTCTTATATTTTTTACTATTCTTATTCTCTTTATCAATATTCTCATTATTATTATTATTTATTTATATACTATTCTCTATTATCTAATATAATTTACGGTGCTAATTTTGGTTCCGTCCAATGTACTTCACTTATAATTTGCTATTAATTATTCTATTTAACCTTATTTAACAATTTTTTAAGCTTTTTTAGACGCTGCATGGCTATGAGGTCCCAGTTCTTTGTGACCGCAACTTTTTTGCTCAATAAAATCTGTTTCAGATCTCTTTCTCGCCGCTCTGGCTTTATCCCCTTCTTATACAAATCTATCATATATACGATACTAGTATACTATAATACCTATATATTATTATATATATATACTATATATCTAATATATATATATATAATATAGAATACTAATATATATATATATACGTATATCTATATCTATACTATATATATATATATATAAAATTTTATAATATATATATAATATATATATATATATTGATATATTATATATTTATATATACTTATATGTATATTAATATATATAACTATATATACTATAATACTATATTACATTATATATTTATATACTTGTAATCTTATATATATATATATTAACGATTTTCATTAATAATTTTCTCCCAGCTTATTAAAATTCTAATTTTAGTTAATAAATAGAACATTGTATTTTTTAAGATGGTTATTTTTGTTTCTAATTTAATCATATTCTTATTCATTAATTTGTGGCTGCTGTAACCCCGAAGCGAGAGCTACCCCGGACTCCTTGGGGTTTCTGTTAGTAAAAAAAAATTAACGCTAGGAGAACTTTTATTTTATTTTAACGAGTACCGTAAAAAGGTCTCTAAATAGGCTTTTTCTTCAGTATTATTAATATTAATTTAACGATAATTTTTTTTTTTTGTACATTTTTCTAACTAAATTTTACCAGATTCCAAAAATGTATCTTTTCCCTGTGCTTATTGTGTTTTTTTTTTTTTTTTTTTTTTTTTTTTTTTTTTTTAACATTTCCCTATAACTAAAATTTTACCAACATTCCAACAATTGTATTCCTTTTCCCGGTAGCTATTGTCAGTTTTTGAGATATGAATTTGGCTTTTCCAGAGGCATTAAAGGTTTATATGCGGGCAGTATATATATATTTTATTTAATTTCTAATATATATACGACTATATATATATAATATACTATTTATATTATTTATATATTATATCTTTTATATTATATTATATTACATAACTATGAAAATTGTATATATTTAGTATACTTAGATTACATTAATAATTATTATAAATAGCTTCAAATAATTATATATTAAACTTCTTGAAAATATAATTACACATCATTAGACGTTTAAAGACTTTTTAATAATTTTATTACAAGTGAATTAGTTTTTCGCATATTTTTATCCTCAGTTACTGTAACTGCAAGAGATTTGAAGTTTTCTTAAAATTAATTCCTTTTTACCAAAAGCCTAAAATCATTATTATTTTATAGAATGTTTCAGGAATCTATTTTCTCGTATAATATAGAAATAGCCAATAATTCATAAATATCTGAATCTTGGTTGGCTCACCTTACCTATCTGGATTGGTGTCCTACATAGGATGATGATCAATCTTTTTTTGTGTCGATTTTCGATTTTGATCATTTTTTATTTGTGGATCCTGTGGAGCAAGAAATTAGACTCTCGGATTCGAATAGCGGATTCGGAATTTGAGCTCCGAATCCGAACCATAATGTTGTAAAATGTTTCGAATCGCAAATCGGAATCAAGCACTTCGTCGATTGAATCGAATCCGATCTGGTTATGTGTGTTAGGAAATGTTTCGAATCTGCGAATTCGATCCAGGTCTGGTTCCCTTCGGATGATCGAATCGAATCAGAATCCGGATTCGAGAGCCGAATCCGGAATTCGATATCTACTAACAGGTAAGCTAAAAAAATGTGATAAGCAATCAATATATTAAACTTGAATATTTATTTACATAAAATAATTATATATATTGTATTATATGTTATATATTAATATATACTTATATATAGTATATTATATACCTAATATAGTAGTATATATATATTATTCTATTCCTCCAAATTTTTACTTTATATAAATTATATATAAATCTTACTATAATTATATATATATTTATATGAAATTAATTTTAAAATATTAGATATACTTTTCGGATAATACATCATAATTAAATTTATTTCGATCATCTGGCAACCTTATTCAGACAAATTCTGATTTTTCTCACGAAATTACGCCAATAAGTTAGTTGAATGGGGTACCCATCCACACAACTTGTGGAAATGTATTATCCGCTAGCCTCTCGTCACTCTTTTGATTTATTCCTTCATTTGCATTACGGTAGTTTTTTTTAAGAAATACGTAAATTCATTTATAGCGGGTGTTATTTAACATATAGAAATATAAATTCATATGGCTCCTAAAAAAAGTGAAGTGTGGGAATTTTTCGAGGATGTTTCTAAGGAACAAGGGCAATGTAAAATCTGTCAGATTAAACTCTCCCGTAGAGGCCGAGAACAATGAATATGTTAAATAAATTATGTGGAGTAATTAGTTGTCGAAATTTACTAAAAATAAGATAGAGAACAAAAGTTCAAGTTGCCCGTCAACTTGAGCCGCAACTTAGTTAAGCATTATCATTTCAGTTAGTACATTGATTGATGAAAAAAATTCTAGCAGGAAACTATCATGAGCAGTTTTGACAAGATGATAAAGGGGACTAAATTTTGATAAAAAAACAAAGTCACTGGATTATAGTATAAATGATTGTTTTAGAGTTTTTAGACGATTTGCCCTTTTGTCATGTAGAGGATACTGGCTTTCAAGATTGAATGCTGTCAAAAAGTCGCACAGTATGTTTTAAAGCAAAGCAAACTTTACATAGACTTGATTTGTGAGAAATCTATTCATCGGTAGAAGATAAAATATCAACAATCTCGTATCTTCCTTAGCTGAGAATGTAAAATATTCATTTACATTGTGAGGGCGTTTCTGACACCTACTCTCGGGTTAGTCTCTCTTTTTTACACCATTGTCATGCTACATAACGACAATTTTCAAAGGCAGCTCTTTGTACTTGGTGCACAACCTCTTTCAGACGTCATACAGGGGATTATCTTGGAACAGTGTTTAAGACAAACATGCTGACACATAATGGAACATTTTATATAAATCAAGCTGCACCTGTGTGTGGAGATTGCTGCAGCTACTAACTAAAAATAGCTCTTAATTTCTGGTGAAGTGTAAAATGTTAATCTGCTTGCAACTCAGATCAGTTTAGTACATTAAGACTGCTATTATCCTTCTCAGAGATGCGTATCGACGTTATTAGTCAAGTGTAGGTTAATTGCTGCACACTTCAATCACTCAGTTGCAAGCTTCAACTTAGCTGATCTAAAGAAAATACAGTCGAGGCTAATGTTCCCCCACACCTTCTGTGAATACAGATGTCGACTCGTTGTTTAGTTCTCTATAATGATTGAGAGCGATGAGTAAGATACATAAATGAACGCCGATCTGCTTTCTTGCTTCAAACAACACAAAGTAAAGGGACCTGGACTTGGTGATGAATAATGCGATCTATAGGGTAATTGTATACTATTCTAAAAGTTTGGAAGAAGGGTAACACAAGCACTAATTACTGCTTCAGAAGAATTTGTTTGTCAGACGTGATCCTCTGGTTGCAACGATGAAAGCTGTGTTAAATATTATTATAAAAGTAAGGGACTTTCAAGATGACAGAA
>JABUQX010058373.1:22500-31426 GCA_015478945.1 Trachelipus rathkii | reverse complement strand
ATTTGTTAGGATGTGTGAATGCGTGTGTTTTAACTTCATAGATTTTCTTCCATTTACATATTATTTAATACGTTTTGCATTTTATTATTTACGTCTTTTTAGTGAGGTAAACTATTTAAATGCTGATTTCAAACTTTCGTTTTTTGATCTGTCTGTTGTTTTTGTTGTTGGGGGTTGTTGTGTGCGTTGTGTCGATGGCAGATTTTGCACAGACGGGGGCTTCATCTATCGACCTTATCACATCCCGCTTACTCTTAACTCTGCATCCGTGGAATTCCACCTCTCTAATTCTAAACCTAACCTTTTGCTCTTAACTGAGGACACCAGATTAGCTAAGGAATTCATCCTTCTAATTCGATTAATATATCATAAACTATAAATTCATTTCATAATTTCATTATAAAGAGGTGGAGTATGGCCTATGTAAACATAACACACTCCTGTACACGTATCGAGAATTTCGAATTCTCCTAACTTCGATGTTCCTGTGGCTTAAAATCTTTCTTCCTTCTACACCAATAATCTGTTGTGCTTTTCTGATGTTCGTCCTACAGAACAAAGAGTTTCACGCTTTTTTGAATATCTTACTACTCTCTCAGAGGATGTTATATCTTCTCATCCAATACTGGGAGGTCCTCTATTTAGGGGATTTCATGTACACAACAACACTGAATAGTTGGGGTCCTCTCATACTGATTTAGGTGGGGAGGAGGCCGAATCATTTATCATTCTCAACCGATCGGAGCAACGTAATTTAAAGTAACTTCACACACACTTCCGGATCCGTCCAACCGAATTCTTGAACACACTTGGACCATGTTTCACCACAAGTCCGTCTCTCTATGAATACACTCACCTTCCTCTTATTGGTAAATCTGGATACACCTTTATCTTCTTATTTTAATACGTTTCCTATTTACAGCTCCATCTGCCCTACGCGTTTATTTCTGACACTATTGGATCGGGCCGATTTTGGAAGCCTTGCGTTTGGCTCTACGCTAACTATAATTGGAATAGCTGCTTTAACTCTGATGACGCTTCGACTTCTGCCGATCAGGTGGGAGCTGTAATCGTTGATTGGATGAGCAAGTTCATTCCTTCTTCGACTACAAATCTTTCTCATCCTCATAATCCATGGTTCGATCGTGCTTGTTATCTGGCCATTCAGGCTAGAAGACAGTGCGTTCATCGGGAGATGGAAAAATTCTCCATCACTCTTGCTTAATTGTGCATCAGCTAGAAATACGTTTGCGGATACTCTTCGACGAGCAAAGGCCGGCTTATCAATTCAAACGAAGTGCCCTAACTTCCTTGGTTCTCCTTTTGACAAATCTTTCTGGCCTCTTGGCCAAAAATACTTCTAAGCACTTCTGTAAATTTGTCTTTCCTCCTCTTATTTCGGATCTGATGGTTCTGTGCTAATTCTCCAACTGAAAAGGCCCATTCTCTTCGGGCCTCCTATTTTCCTCTTATTCAACCCTGGATTACGATTCTGGCAATCCTCATCCTCTTCCTTCTCTCAGGCGTCCTATGCCTTTGCCTGTGATTACATTTGGTGGTCGGGCTGCATGGGCTACTTTGAAATCTATGAACCGTTCAGGAAGGGGGTGGCCGTATTGCACTCTCCCCGAGTTTTTGAGGGAGTGTGCTTACCGTGCTATCCCCCGCCCCTCGTTCACCTATATTCTCTATGCACCCTTAATATTAAATACCTTTCCTCAGAGGTTGTTAGAAGCACGCAGGGCATGTCCAACTATTCCGACAAAACAGAGACGCCGCCTCTGATCCTTTCCAACTATCGCCCATTACTCTTATTGTGTTATCTATCTAAGATCTTTGAACCCTTTCAACTCTCATTTCTTAGACCATATGGAATCTCATTCACTTCTTTCCGATCGCCATTACGGCTTTCGGAGCGCTCGAGGGTCTTAACTGCGTTGAGTATACTTTCTATTTACATTAATTTATGGTTTTCCGCCCTTAGGAACTACGGGAGGACTTGCGTGGACTGGCGCGTTGACATATCAAAGCTTCTTGACCGGTGTGGCACACTTCACTGCTCTCCAAGCCTCCCTCCTTTGGTTGGGTTTCCTCCTCTCTTTGCTTACTTATGATACTTATAAATATCAGCTGTTGTTGATGGGCGACTTCTTCTTTTTTTCTGTTCAATAGAAGGTGTTCTCTCAGGGTTCTGTCTGTTCTGCTACTTATTCCTACTTTTCAATTAACTAATCTTTTCCACCTGCACATCTAACTCTATCTTCTCGTATGACGATGACTCGACCCTTCTTTCTTAAAACCTCATTGAATTTTGCTCCTTTATTTACTTCTAGAATTGCCCTCTCGTGTTAATCTTTCCGATTTCTATTCTCGCTGATGCTGAGATAGAAATTTCGGGGTGGTGTCGCTGAAGCCTTTTGATTGAAATTCAATTCTTCAAAAACTCAACTTCTAAAAAAACTCCACTCTCTAGACAAACTCCTAACTTTCCTATCTCTTTCGACGGTTCCCTCGCGTCTTTCCTGTTGACAATAGAAACATCCTTGGCCTTCTACAATAAACAAAAAAATGTCTTGTAAACCTCACATCACAATTGTTGCTAGGGTGGCCTCAAGAAACTGGGAGTTCTGCTTGACAGACTGCGAGACTTTTTTTCTCTTCCCAGTTGCTCAAGCTATACAAGGGCCTCATCCGCCATTGTATGGAGTACTGCTTTCATTTCTGGGGGCTCTGGTTTCACCCGGCTTTTGGATAGGGGTCGAGTCAAAGGCAAAGGAATATAAATGTTCTCTGTACTTTCCAGTTCTTTTGACCCTCTATCTTTGCGCAGCGATGTTGTGCTTTATCTCTTTTCTTAGGTACCGCGAGCGGCTCGTAGCATAAGAAGAGCTTACACTAAGCGTACCTCCACTTTACGTCGCCTGGGAGCACTAGGCGGTGCTGTCGTCTTGGCACATTAGTTTTGTGTTGATGTAGGTAATTCCAGGCTAGTACTGCGGTGCTTCCTTCTTTCTTGCCACATCTGTTCTGTGGAATTCTCTTCCATCTTTCGTGTTTCCTGCTGAATATTAATCTCCTCCACTTCAGCCTGCGTCTGTGCTCCTCTGCTTTAAGTTGCTTTAGTTGTCACTTATTGAGGCGGTGAACACCCTCTCTTTTGGGAAATGGGCTCTGCCGTGGAGTGGTGGTGACAACTGTAAATATATATTAATATATTAGACTAGTATTATTATATTATACAATCTATATATATATATTTTATATAATTTATATAATATATATATATATATATATACTATATATACTATATTTTATATACCGTATAATATATAGTAAATAATCAAACCATTTATATATATATATATATACCATTATATATATGTATATATCATCATATATAATATATATATTATATAATATATAAAATAATAATATATATAATAATATAATAATATATATATACTATATATATCATATATATATATATATATATTATAATATTATATATATATATATACATATATATATATTACTATGATATATATATATATAACTATATATAATATATATATTATATATATATAATATCTATATAAATACCATATACTAATATGCTATATATTAATATATATTATATATATATTATATCTTATTATATATATTTATTATATATATATATATGATATATATATTATATATATATATATATATATATTATATATATATATGGCTGGAGATTCTTACCAGTGTAACTGGTGTGTATTATATTTACAGGAAACTTGGGAAAAGGTTTTCTCCCAGATATAAAAAATGAGTTTTCTCCTTGATATAATGATATTCACATATTCGTCAAAATCTTAATAATCAGTAGCACTATAGATTGTCTGTGCTCAATATTTTATATAATCATTATAGGTAGAGAATAAATATATAAACATTGAAGAATATTAATGAAATTAAAATATATCTAATATAAAAAATAAAATGAGATACGTATTTTAAATAACAATAGCAACTGAAGACAACAGGAAAACTGGGAGCGATTTGAGTGATTTGTGATTTGTTTCATGTTTATAGTGACGCCATTATGTCGTCACCTTTTGGAAGGACTATATATTAGAGTCTGATATATTCTCTCCTTTTAAGGTTGATGGTAATTTTCTTTATTTTAGATTAATGAATAAATCACTAAACAGAATTAACTAACCTTACTAGCCCTTGCAGCCGGATCAGGTCAATCCTTTCTGTTCAACTCAACGTAATGATTTCAACTTCGTCAACGCTGGAATGAGGTTAGGAATTAGTAGGATTACGGAGAGACTTTATCCTCAAATCCCATTTTATTCTGACCAAAAAAAAATGTTCCTTTTTTTTGGGAAGAGAAGGAAGTAAATTTTTATTTTTGGCCTTCCACAAAAACGGCAATAAAATCTTTAATTGTCAAGATATTTCAATGCTTTTTGCACTAATATTTCAAATTTGTGTTGTAATAAATTTCATTTAGAAACCTAATTTCAAAATTTATTTTCTAAAATTTTTTTTGGACATTATCTAAGAAGTCCTTTCAAAATTTTTGATGGAAAAACAATCAATCACGTGTGACACCACCTTACATTATACCAAAATATTTAATATAAACGTCAGCCTGTTTATGATTTTATATGTAAGGTTGATACTAAATTTGAAGGAAATAAAACTGTTTTTTTTAAGTTTTTTTTTCTTTTTTTTTCAAAAGGAGGGGCAAAAAAATAAACAACTAAATAAATAAATAAATAAAAAAATTACATAAAGAAAAATAAAAATTAAATAAATGGAAAGTAAACCCAACCTGACACTTGCCTAACGCAATTCCCTCAATTGGGCGCAGACGCGGGACTTAAATAGAGGAAGATTAAATATTGCGGGGAAAATAAAAGAAGGCAAGGAGTTCCACAAAACAGATATGGCTGGAAAGAAGGAGGTACCACAACGAGTGATCCATGAGTCTCGAATATTCACATAATTTTCATGAGAGAACAAGGCACCTCTTGTGCTACGAGGGCGACGAAGTGGTGGAGGAATGCAAGAGGTCAATTCTCGCGAGCACCTGCCGTTGTAATACCTATAGAATAGAGATATGGCACCTATGTCTCGACGCAGAGAAAGAGGTTGAAGTTAGTCAGAGAGTATGAGACAGTTTATAAGCCTTTTAGCCTTTGCTTCAACTCTTTCCAAAAAGAGGGTGGAACCGGATCCACCCCAAATGTGGGAACAGTATTCCATACATGGGCGAATAAGACCTTTATATGAGCAGAAAAAAAATCACGCAATCTGAACAGGATTTCCAGCCTCTTTCGAAGTGATAAGGAGCCTCCAAGACAATTCACTATTTATGTTTAGTCCTAGAATGTTTATGTTGTTTACGGATAAGACATTAGAGCCATCAAAGGGGATGGAAAAGGTGGGAGGTATTTTAGAGAGGGAGATATGAAGAAGTTGAATTTTACACGTGTTGAACTTCAAAAGATTATGGTTACCCCACTAAGAAATTCCCACCAAATCGGCAAGAATTGAATCAGAAAGATGTAGACGAGTGGCAACTCTAGATACAAACGAGGGAGCACAATTAAAATGAGTGGAAGAATGAAGAGTTGAGCCATCGGCATAAGAGTGAACAGAGTTAGAAGTGCAGCTAAGAAGATCGTTAATGAAAAGTAGGAATAAAGTTGGAGATAAAACAGAACCCTGAGGAACACCACAATTAATATAAAAGGAGGAAGAGGTTGCTCCATCAACAAGAGCTGAAAAGGAACGATTATAATGAAAGGCTTTTTGCTCAGTAATTTAATAATAAAAAATAAAAGAGATAAACTACCAAATTTATTTTATAAAGCTATTAGCTCGTTACAGAAAAACAAAAATATCATAATAACTAGAAGTAACAAAGGCAATAGTATTGTAATTTTAAATACTCAAGACTACATCAATAAATGCCCAACTCTGCTCAATGATCCCTTCACTTATACACCCTTAACAAAAAGTCCACCCCAAAAATCTTTCGACAATTGTTACAGTAAACTAAAACAGATCACTAAAAATTATCGCGAAATTCACACCCACAATAAAGCACAAATGACCAATTTATCCAAATTCTACGGTATTCCAAAATTACACAAACAAAATATTCAACTCCGTCCCATAATTTCCAATACAAATTGTAATACTTACAAATTATCCGCTTGGCTTTCGAGCATCCTCAAACCCCTCATTGGTAACATTTCCCCCGCCCATTTAATGAATACCCCAGACTTTATACAAAAAATCCATCATATCAATCCCACAACCCACCAGTTCTTAAGTTTTGATGTAACATCATTATTGACTTCAGTTCCGGTTACATACACTCTAGATCTGCTGGAAACCTATGTAGCCACCAATAACATCAAAAGGGAAAAGGGGCAGGGGCAGGCAGGGGCAGGGAGGCAGGGCAGGCAGGGCTGGCAAGGAGGCAGGGGCGGCAGGGGCAGGGCAAGTGCAGTGGGCAGGGGCAGGGAGGCAAGGGCAGGGGCAGTGGCAGGGGCAGTTGGACCGAAGCCGGTAGCCGCAGGGCCGAAGCCGGCAGGCAGGGCAGGGGCAGGGCAGGCAGGCAGGCAGGGGCAGGCAGGGTCAGGGAGGACAGGGAAGGGCAGGGCAGGGGCAAGACAGGGCCAGGCACCTTTAGACGACCGCAGCATGGGCAGGGCAGAGCAGGGCAGGCAGGGGCAGGGGCCGAAGCCGAAGCCGGGGCCGAAGCCGGAGCCGGGGCCGAAGCCGGAGCCGGAGCCGGAGCCGGAGCCGGAAGCCGAAGCCGGGCCGAAGCCGGGCCGAAGCCGGAAGCCGATCGCGGATCCGGAGCACGGAGCCGGAGCCGGAGCAAACAGCAATGGGGCGGCGGACCGGACCAGAGCCGGGGCCTGAGCCTGAGCCGGGGCATGAGCCGGGGCTCGGATCCGAATCCGGATCCTGCTCATGATTTTTTTTAAGAAATATTATTTGTGTGAAAAATTTATTGCCAGAAGACGTGCTGTACAATTTTCAAAAAGTGCAGAATCCTTATTTGGATCCAGATCCAGGTGGAGTTGGAGTCGGATCCGGGGTATGAAATTTTTTCGAAAAATATGTTTTTTTAGGCTGAAAAATTTATTGCCAAAGATGCGCTGACAATTTTAAAATAGTGCAGAAACCTCATCGGATCCGGAAACCGAAGCCCCGAAACCAAAGTCGGAGCCGGGGCCAGAGTCGTCCTGTATGTGATTTTTTTTCATCAATATTTTCTTCAATATTTTCAAAACTATACGCTACATTTTCTGAGCCGTTAATTTTATCTTTACAAAACCTTAGTCAGAATCCTGAGTCGAAGCCAGAGTCGGAGTCGGATCATGGGTATGAATAATTTTCAAAAAATATTTTTTAGGTGAAATATTTATTGCCAAAAGACGTGCTGACAATTTTCAAAATATCAGAAACCATTCGGATCCGGAACGGAAGCCGAAGCTGAAGCCGAAACCGAAGTAGGAGCCGGAGCCGGAGACGGATCCTGGGTATGTATTTTTTTCAAGGAACATTTTTTAAGGTGCAAATTTAAAGCCAGAAAAGGTGCTGTACAACTGTCACATAGTACAGAAACCTTAGTCAGATCCAGAGTCGAAGCAGGAGTCGGAGTCGGATCCTGTTTATGAATTATTAACAAAAAATATATTTTAGGTTAAAAATTTATTGCCAGAAGACGTGCTGAATGAATTTTCAAATAGCAGAAACCTTTATCGGATCGAGAGCCGAGCCGAAGCCGAAGCCGAAGTGAAGTTGAGCCGGAAGCCGGAGCCGGACCGGACCGGAAGCCAGAGCCGAAGTCGAAGTCGGAGCCGGAGCCGGAGCCGGAGGCCGGAGCCGAAGCCGGGGCTGGGGCCAGATCCAGTTTCTGGGTGTAATTTTTTTCAAGAAATATTTTTTTAAGGGAAAAATTTAAAGCCAGAAGACATGGTGAACTATTTTCAAATAGTCCAGAATCCATAGTCGGATCCAGATCCGGAGTCGGAGCCGGAGTCGGAACCTGAGTATGAAATTTTATCGAAAAATATTTTTTTAGGTGAAAAATTTATTGCCAGAAAACGTGCTGAACAATTTTCAAATAGTGAATAAAATTTAGTCAGATTCGGATCCGGAGCCGGAGACGGAGCCGGAGACGGAGCCACGTGCTGGGTATGAAAATTTTTCAAGAAAATATTTTTTAGGTCTGTTGAAAAATTAATGCCAGAAAGTGCTTAAACAATTTTTTTCAAATAGTGCCCAAAACCTTAGTTGATCGGATCAGAGTCGATCCGAGTTCGGGTCGGAAGCGGATCGGGTCGGAGCGAGTCAGTCGGAGTCGGAGTCGGAGCCGGCGTAGGAGCTTAAAAAGGATTTAGGGTATAAATTTTTCCAAGAAATATTTTTTAAGATGAAAACTGTTTTGCCATAAACGTGCTAAACAATTTTCAAATAGTGCAGAAACCTTGGCCGTGGCCGGAGTTGGACTCTGATCCTTTGTATGTATCTTTTCCAAAAAATATTTTTTTGTACAGGAAAAATTTATTGCCTGAGAGTACTGAACAGTTTTCAAACAATGCAGAAATCTTAGTCGGAGCTACACGGTATTCTACTGGGGTGCTCCTGTTTTACAGGAGCAACCAAATAAAGTCAAGCAACGCCGATATGGGCACAACATGCTTGTTGCGACAATTTGTAATAATTAGAGGAAGTAAAATTTCACTCGCTCCAGGACTCAAACCACCGACAACAGCGTCGATTTTAAATAATGAAAAGGAGACTCTACCAATAGTCCGATCCGCCTCCTCCTAAAAAGAAAGCATCTCGGAACACTTTTGAAATCTTCTTTTTCGATATCACTAATTTGAAAATCGGTACTTAT
>JABUQX010058373.1:0-17500 GCA_015478945.1 Trachelipus rathkii | reverse complement strand
TGGCTGACCGGTATCTGTCCTGCCATAGGCGCCTTATTCCATTGTTGAAGAGCCACTGCTTTATATAGGTTTAAGTCGCCCGTATCTTTTTAGTCATTGTTGTCAAGTGTAACCGACTTGGCATACCGTATCGCGAGCCCAGGATCTAATCCTTTAAGTGAAAAATCACTCAAGAGTTATAATTTACATCTATCTATACTGATATATATATATATATATATATATAATATATAAATATATATATATATAAATATATATATATGATATTATATACTATATTATATATATATAAATCTATATATATATATAATAATATATATTATTATATATATAGTATATATATATAAATATAATATATAATATATATATATATATATATATATATATATATATATATTAGTAATAATAAAGTATATATATTATAATATATATATATATATATAAATATATATATATAATATATTAAATATTATATATTATACTATTATATAATATATATATATATATATAATATACTATTATATATATATAATCATATAATATATATATATATTATACTATAGTATATATATATATATAGTATATATAATATATTTAAATATATATTATTATATTATATAAATATAAATATATATATAATATATACTATATATATAATATATTCATATATATATAATATATATAATATATATATATATATATAGATAATATATATTATAATAATATAAATATATTATATATAATATATAATATATATATGATATATATATATAAAATATATATATATATATATATATATATATATATATATATATACATGATATATGTTAGTATTTAAGACAGTAGAGAATATAGATATGAACGGGGGTAGGGGATCAGCACGAAAGAACACTCCCCTCCCAAAAACCGAGGAACCGTTTCTAGATTTACAGTAGCATGCACCAGATCGAAGTGTAATACAGCCAAAAGGCATAGGACACCTGAAAGAAAAGTAGGAGATGAGTGCCAAGAACTCGTCCAGGTTGAGTTAGAAGGAAGTAGGAGCGAAAAGATTGCTTTTTCCAGTGTGAGAATAGCAAACAGAACCAGTCAATTCGAATAAGAGGAGGAAAGCAGATCAGATTTACAGAAATTGTTAGAGATGTTTTGCAAGAGCCAGAAAGATTTGTCATAGGAGAACCCAAAGGAGGTTAGCGCCCTTTCGTTTAATGAAAGCCCTCTTTGCTCGTCGAAGAGTTCCCCTGCAACGATTTCTAGCAAATGAAATTAGCAAGAGTGATAGAAGAGAATCGAGAATTTTCCACTCCCAATACGCACTGTTCTAGCCTGAATGGCCAGAAAAAGCACCGACAACCGATGATATGAGAAGAGAGAAAACTTTTACAAGGAAAGGAAATTGAACCTGGCTCATCCCATCAAGCATACAGCTCCCACTTTATCGCAGAAGCTGAAACGTCTTCAGAGTCAAAGCAAGTCATTCCAATGTTATAGTTCAGCGTAGAAGCAACGCAAGCCCCCCAATCGGCCCGATCAAAGTGCCCAGAAAAACGCGTGGGGCAGGATTGAGTGTTGGAGAGAATAGATTTATAATAAAGAAATAAGTATTGTGGCAGATTTACCGATGGAGCGAAAGTGGTGTATTAAAGAGAAGACTTCTAGTGGTGAAACATAGGTCAGTGTGTTCAAGAACTGGTTTAGACGTATCCGGGAAGTGTGTCAGTGGTTCTTAATTTAGTTGCTCCAATCGGTGAGATCGCTGAATGGATTCGGCGTCCTCCCCACCTAAATCAGTATGAAGAGGACCGCCAACCATTCAGTTTGTGACATAGTAAGACCACTTCTAGATCGGAGTATATTTGTTTAGATGTAAAAACTGCAATTTAAACCGCAGTTCAATTTGTATAGATAAAAAGACTTACATACCTATACAAATTATACTCCGATCTAGAGTGGTCTCTTAAATAAGTACTGTTTAACCTTTGACCCGAGTGCAAGCGAGAGATGGTTGGCTCGAGATATCGTCCTGACAGTAGCGGTCCTTATCCTATGAATTGAGCAACACTTTCATAGGTTTAGAGTCGGTATCTTTTTAGCTTGTCGTGGTTGAGTGGTAACACGTTGGCATATCGTTCCCCAAGGCCCGGGATCTAATCCGGTAAGTGAAGTTCACTCAAGGAGTTGTATTTTATCTGATACAAAATGGAACTGCGTTTAATTGCAGTATTGTTACATCTATACAAAATGATATACTCCGATCTTAGAGTGGTCATCTTACATCGGGTCCTGTGTTTACCTTTGACCGAGTGCGAAGAGAGATGCGCGTGGCTGAGGAATCCGGTCCTGATATAGGCGTCTCCTGTATTCCGCTATTGAATTAAAACTCTTCATAGTTTAATTCGGTGAGTATACTTTTTAGCTTGTCGTAGTTGAGTGGTAACACGCTCGGCATACCGTTCGCGAGGGCCCGGAATCTAATCCTTGTAAGTGTAAAGATTCCCACTCAAAGGATTTATTTTATCCTATAGTATATTTATATATATATATATAATAATATATATGATATATATAATATATAATATATATATATAATATATATATATATATATATAATATATATAATATATATATATATATATTATAGGTTATTTATCTATATATATTTTATATAATATATATATATATATATATATATATATATATAGCACCATACCTGACTCTTAATCGTCCCATCATATATATATATATATATATATATACATATACTAATATACATATATATACAAATATATAATATATATAGTTACAATATATATATATATAATTATAGATCGAATCCCACGCTAAATACTCGACATTATCACACACGCATCCTCACAAATAAAATTAGCTACCAACTCTTCTCCTCACTACATCAGAATCTAATATCCTTCAGAAGCACACCCCTACTCTGCGACTACCCCACATGCGATGCAACTCTGCACTACCCCAATACCTAAACATCCAAGTTATAACCGCATACAATCTCCGTAATGAGCGATAGCCATACCGCTCCCACGTACACTCGGCCCATACAAATACAGTCTAGAACATTCGTCGTCTTCCTGAAGACACCTCACCCTCGTACGACGACGCTAAATTTTCAAATTTTTTTGCCACATTTGGCGAATTCTTTTCACGGGTTTGCCAAAAATTTCTCTAACGAAAGAAAGATCTTCGTCGATATTGGCCAAAAGTTCAATAGCGGTGAGCAGCACCAACCGAACGCGACGTCGATGCTACTCCACGACCATGTCGTCGGTAATAAAGGCGCCGCCCTTGATACCGTGACGGAAATAAAGAAAGAATCAATAATATTAGAGATAAAAGATTACGAATTGTATTGTTTGAATATTGGGGGTGGAAAGGAAAAGCTATTTAAAATAGATTTATGGAATGAAATTTTGAAATACTTCGAAATTGTCGACGAACTAGAAAGAGTTTTAAAAAGTTTTGAAAGAATAAACCACGTTGACATCTCAGCAAAGCATATCCCGTTCGTTATTTCAGTCCCGCGATCGGGAAAAGTCATGTTACTCTTACCAAAAAAAGAAAACGTAATTTTTACGTTGATAGATATTCTTTCGAAACGGCACAATTTGGCGTTTAGAAAATTATTGAGTTACGGTAAGCATCGGATCGACCTTCGAAGAATCGTTATTAAAACCGAAGGTGATAGAAAAAAGTTGATTTTATTGCGAGTATCAGCTGTTGAGAGCAACGAAAAAAGAATAACGAATTTTATGATAGGGAGGCGCTTGAATAAGCTATTTCCCCAATTACAGTATCGGGTCGATCGAGAAAAAAGCGCGCCAAAAATGAAGTACAATTTAGCGCTAAGACTTAATCCAGAATCGCGCCTTTTAATGAACCTTATTAATAAGAGAATGGAATTTTTCTTAGGCTACGGAAATTGCCCTCACGCTACGGGTGTAAACGGCGAAATATTTCACGAAAATATTGTGAAATGGGTTATGGATTCCAAAAAACCCGATACCTCATTACCGAATCTATACAACAATAGCTTGGACGAATACTCGAGTCTGATCGGTTACTGCATCGAGATAGCGCGAACGACGAATTTGAAAGCGGCGCTGGAATTAATCGATTCCATTATCAAGCGCGCCAACGACGCATATTTAGAAAAATGGGTAACGCCTAATATCAGCGATAAAGAAGAACGCGAAAGAGTGGGAGCCAATACGTTGACCGTTGCGTTTTTCAGTCAAGATCTAGAGCGCCTAGAAACCATTCTATTTCGTCCCGCGGAGGTTGAGGATGCGGTCGAAAAAAAAGCCAAAAGAAGTCCTTATCGAGGAATACGGGTTTTTCAGGACGAATCGACGCTAAGAGATGGCGAATTAATAAAGAGGACCATAAAATTTTACGATAAGATTTTCTGGTGGTTTCGAAGAATTTTAAGTTTGTGTTGTGATAAATGTTGCGGGCGTAAGGGTTGGAAAAATTTCTTGAGCTATACTGAGCAACCGAGAATAAACGATAATACGTTCGAGGGGGAAAGCGGTATTAAAATTCGTTGTCGCCGTTCCAATTGCAACAGTAAAACTAGCCCGAGCAACAATTACGACATCGATGGTGACAACAGCAGCAACTTAATCATTAGACGTTTGGGGGTTCGATATTCCCAGAAAAAAAGCGTTTCGATAAATTTTATCACGGAGAGCGGTGAAAGAACACTGTCGCGTCCAAACTGGGATAACCGAGATTATGAATTGAAGTTGGGCTGCGTATTCGAAGCGTTGCAAAAAGGCGTTTTTGGAATTAACTCCGTGGGCACTGATGTAATTCAAGATTTCCGAATTATCTGGCCTCTGAAGGAAGAATTAAAACGTCAACGAAATTTAGATTTCGATGAAATTCAAAGTTTGCTTTGGTTGGACAGCTTTGACAATTTAGATATAATTCTATTATAATTTTCTTTTATGTATAGTTTTGCATTATGCCTTCAAAAAGTGATGTTTTTAACTAGCATAAAAAACATTTTTAAATATGGATAAAATGTAAATTTAATCAATAAAAAATAAAGACAAGCGTTCAGGTTTTACAATCCCTTTTCCTAAATATATAAAAAGAGCATTATGAAAACTAATCTTGGAGTTTTTGTTTCCCATGAAAGGAGTAAAAAAACGTAAATTAATTTTGTTTATTTTTTTATTAATTAATTAAACAAATAAAAAAATAAATAAATAAATACAAAAATAAAATGAATATATTCATATACAATATAAAATATATAATATAGAAGAATAAGAAGAAGAAGAGCTTTGATTTTACGAGCATCAGCAGTTGGAAACGGAAGGGTGTAAAGAAATGGCCGAAGAAGGGAAAATAGATTATGTACGCGTACGAGTGTCTGGATTTAAAACTCTTTTTCCCAGTTGTACTTTACAATGCCCATTTTTTGAAAAAAGCGACGAAGAATTAATCCCCGAGACCGTTGACATTGAAGAAAAATTTAAGAATGACCATTTTAAGCAGCGCGAAACGCCGACGGAAATCGTTGATGAACGCGCCCACAGTAACGCCACTGCCGTCCCCAAAGGCGCGAAGAACAAAAAGTCCGCTATGTTGGATATCACAAATTACGATTTGTATCTGCTGGGTATGAGAAAGGAAATGAGTTTCAAATTTCGAACAAAATTGTGGAGCAGTATTTGCGATCACTTTAGTATTTCTGAAAGACTTAAACGCGTAGAAGAACATTTTAAAAATCTACGCAACTTCCCTATTCCAGCAGAGTATGTACCGTTCGCCTTTTCCGTTCCTACAACATCGTCGTTAATAATATTAATACCGAAGTGTTCTCGTCTCCTACACGATTTGATGTTTCAGATTAGTCAAAGACTCTACATGAAAATGACGAAATTGCTTTATGACGAAATGTTCGTTTTGAAAAAAATATTTCTTCAGATGTTAGGCGATCGCGGATGCGCCTTTTTACGACTCGCGGTTACCACTAAGGGAAATATAGAAATTGATTTGATGAAACATTTGGAAACTTGCTGCGACGAATTCATCTTCGAAATCGACGACCGAAGCAACATATCGCCCGCGATATACGATCTGCGAATGTATTTATGCGACGATATGCTATGTTATGTCAACTTTAGCGTAGAAAACAAAGGAGGGGAAAGAGTTGAGAAAACGAAATTGTTTTTAGGATACAGAGACTGCTTTCACCCTAGAACGAAAGACTATTACGAAAAATTGTTTTTAGGATACAGAGACTGCTTTCACCCTAGAACGAAAGACTATTACGAATTTCATCGAAAAATTCTAAATATTAGGAATTTTAAAGATATCGACGATATATCTTTTGTGAATTTACTTTCCGGTCGTTTAGATCAATACGAATATCTCGTCGGGTATTGCATTGAAATAGCTCGGACAATGAGGAGTCCGAGAGTGGCGCTGAAACTAATTTCTTCGATTAAAGAGCTCGCAAACAAACTTTGGTCGGAGAACCAAGCTTTAAACACCATCGCGCGTAAAGCAGATGGTAAAAATTCGATTCACGATACTTTAATCGTCGGATTCGTTACGCACGATATTAAAGATTTAGAAAAAATCTTGAAGCGACCATACGTTCTCGACGATGAAGAAATTGAAGAGGAAAAGAAAGAGGAAAGAGATAGGAGACTCCTTTTGCGCGACGTCATGGAATATTCTAAAAGGGGCCCCAGCCTCCATCGCCTAGCGATGATTTCTACAGTGGACTATTACGAAAAAATTTTATTATTTTGTCAAAATCTCAAAAAAGATTGCGGGTCGTGTTATAGGCAGATTAGAGAAGGACAATTTTTGTTCAGTTTTAATGAATTGAAACTTTTTAAGTCAGAGGATGGTTACTGCTTTGAATCTAATCCCAGCCCCACCGATGATACGCAATTAGGGATTCTATGCCCTTTGAATGAACGAATTTCTGTGAATTTTATCATGGAAGACGGGACGAGGAAACAATTTTCGGACGAGAAATTTAGAATACGAATGTGTTGCGTATTCGATGCTTTGCAAAAAGGTATTTTCGGAATGGATGCTGACCGCGAGCCTCTCATAACATTAGCGCCATCGTAAGTTTGTGATATTAATTTATCTTTATGTTCTTTGATATCTAATTTTTCAACCTCATTTAAAAGACAAGTACTGAGTGTCTCAGCTAAGCAAGCGCGAAGGCCACCTCCCAGATTATAATGAGCGTAGAAAGCTTTATTTCCTAAACAAGTTTAAAAATTTGGATATTATTTTGATGTGATTTGTTGTATTAGCCAAATAAAATATTATGTGTTTTACAATGTATTTGTGGATTTTTATCTTTCCTAAAAAACATTTTTAAAAATCTGATTAGTTTTTTTTTCGCTCAGGGTTTTTATATTAAATTTTTTTATTAAAAATAATACCAGAGTGATGTTCCGTATTTTGCGCGACGAGAGTTCAAGAAAAGAAAACAAGGTCTCATTCCCCATTATGAAACCTTACTATGTTACAGTGTTTCTTGAAAATCATAGAAATTTTCAAACATCACTTCTTGGGGTATAAACTATGAATAAGCTCAATAATTCTTGATATAGTGGCGAGGTCAAGATGCCTTAACGCGTAAATTTTTGGATAATGATTTTTAAAATCCCATCGAGACTTTTGAAAATTTTTTGCAGGCGTCTTCTATGCTTGCTATAAAAGCAACGAACCAACCAACCAACCGACCAACCGACCTTCCAACACAATATTAATCAGACGCATTCACGCATTCGGTTAAAGACTATTATAACGTCTAGTATAATTTACAAAAATGTTCTTTGAAGAGGATTATACAATCGTGGTACTTAATGCGAAGAGATATTTACGTAAGTTTGTAAGGTGACTTCAATAACTCTTCCAGTGAATTTTTAGTAACATTTATTTATTTATTATTAAGAAAATGAAAATTCATTCTCGATAGATTTATTCCACAGTTAAATTTAGCTACTTTTCCTGAACCGATTAACAGAATTTAGAATAACATTTATTTATATTTGTGGTTTTTGCTTTTAGAAACAATGAGTATTTAATCAATTTTAGAGTCTCGCATTTCATTGTTAAATTATTTATATCTTATATAGCTGAATAGAATGGTGATATAGACTGAATAAGTGTGTAAGATCCGAAAAAGAGGAGAGAGTATTTGACGTGGATATCCTCGACGAATCGCGCGTCTGCTCATTATAAGAAGATTTTTGAGGTCGCAATGCCAGTCTAACACGGCACTATGCACCACGCAGAAAGGTTGTATAATGGAGATTACAAGAGGAGGACGCTAAGAGAGGCAGCACGGATAGGG
This sequence comes from Trachelipus rathkii, assembly GCA_015478945.1. Taxonomy (NCBI): domain Eukaryota; kingdom Metazoa; phylum Arthropoda; class Malacostraca; order Isopoda; family Trachelipodidae; genus Trachelipus; species Trachelipus rathkii. Next base: position 9,129 of record JABUQX010058373.1, on the reverse strand, counting down.
AAGAAAAAGAAGAGGAAAAAGTTACTAGTTTGAGTCTTTCAAAATCTGATGAAGATATCCGTAAGAGAGAGCGAATGGAGATCGTTATAGAATACCCGAGGAGTGAAGTGAAGAGATGAAAATGCTGTTAAATTTTTAAAACTCCAACTCGAAATAAGAAACCGGAGAGAAGATGTGGAATAAATAGGCATTTTATAATATATTTATGAAAGACATTATTGGAGAGGTAATTAGACTGAACTAGGTTGGATTTTATGGGAAATTGAATATAGTGATATTATTTTAATTATTATTATTATTATTATTATTATTGTTAGTGAAAAATGTAAGTATATGTGAACCCTTTGTAAGATTAATAGGTATATAACATTTTACTAAAGTTATAAATGCCGCCTTTTATATGTGTTCTCGAAGGAGAACGTGATCAGAGATAAATGCAGCGCTTCGAAAATATATTATGAAAAATATATATGTGCATATATAAAGTTTTTTTCAATGTGTTTTTAAACTTTAAGGGTATCGACCAGATTTATGAGGAAGAAAAAAGAAAAGAAAGAAATCTAGAAACTAGGCAGAAGAAAAGGTTTTAAGATCTTCTGCGTTAGACGCCAGCGCAGCCTGGCGTACCGTTGGTGAAATTTATATATTTTTATTTATTATCTCATTAAACTTAAAATATCGAAACCTTGTTTGATTCTTTATCGTTACGTTCATTTTTTGGGTCTTATGAAGTCGTATTTTTTGATTTTTATTTGAAAGTAGTTTAGTGTCTGTTATTAATCGCAATGATTATATAAATGAAATAATTTTTTCCAATTTATATAATACATTATAACAAGATCTATTAGCTAATGAATAAAAATTGTTGAGATAATGACAGCGGGAAAGGGCCACCTGGAAAATAATGTTCATCCGTAGATTTAAATTTCTGAGAGAGTAGAAAATATACTTAATACGAGCAGAACACAGACAAAGTTAAATAATGAGACTAAACAGAAAGGTATTAGATAAATATAATATTCGATAAATTATAGTATAAAACATAAGGCAATGCATAACAGAAGGAGATATGAGTCCAAAAAGGAGATGGTGGATGAAAAATGAAAGTACATACCGAAGGAAATAACACAAATATATTAATATGAGTTTTGAAGTTAATAGTTCTCCACAAGTTATAAAACACACAAAAATAAAGGACGAAAATAAATGGGTGATTTAGAGGGGGAAGATAAGCACTGACAAATATATAGATATAGGTAACATAAAGGCAACACATACAAAATATCTAAAGAATATAGATATCATTTTACATAAGTTTCGACAAGGCGAATATAGTTAAGTCAGAGGCGCGAGAACACACCATTGACACACAGAGATTTGTTAAAAATCGCACTTCATATAAGCATTTTAGCATGTAAAGAGGGGTATTTTTTATCTAATTGCAGTTATATAAGTCGAATTCAGTTTATAAGTTGGGCGTTCTTAGAAGCGCAGACAAGTGATCAGTTGGATAACATTTCGAATAGTCAAAAACTCATCGTCCTCTTCTTCGTGCGAGATCCGCGGCCACGCGGTCGAGCCGGCGTACACCGTCATCCGCGTGCCGCCCGCCGTCGCGCGCGAGCCGACGCGAAGCCGCCATCAGCCTGGTGTTCCCGGTCGCGGTCGTTCCCGTTTTCCTCTTTATCCCTAAGTGGTGGCGGTGGTTTGTATTTAGAGAAACGCTCGAAGATGGAGAAGGTGTTATCATTCTGAACAACCTGCATCATTTTTTCATACAGAATTATAGGCATGGTAATTTTGTGAGATGTTTGCATGAACCTATAAACGCTATCCGATATTTCATCGCTTTCCGCATCATCTTTCAACTCCTTTAGAACGCTTTTGACGTCAGAGTCGTAATAGGCGACGTAATCTAAAATCATATGAATATGGAAGCAAATAAGCTGGAGATTGTAGACGTGCTTAGTATTTAATTGCACGAGCGTCTGATTTATTAAATCCGGCATGCTCATTTTTTCAATATTTCCGTTACATTCCAAATTCAACACATCGACATCAAATGGTATGGCGTAAGCCTCGATGAAAGGCTTGTCCTTGAATCCCTCGACGTGAAGATTATTTATAATCATTTTATCGATTATGCTATGTCCTTTATTTAGAGGCCTGCCGAACTTGTTCTTATAGAACGGGAAGAAAATTGGCGTGCTCATTATCATCTGCACGTCCTCGTCGAACGTGTTGAAATTTTGCTCGATGCTTGTACGAATTGATTTCATTTGTTTGGCCTGCTTAAACAAAGGTAATTCTTTATCGCATCTCTTCAACATCAGCAAGGAATACAGCGAGTAAAAGCTGTTGAGGGACTCGCAAATGTTATTTTCCTTCAGCTGCAAGCTCGGGAATACTCTATTCTCGCTCACGAACTGCGCGATTTTTGAAAAGAAGAAGCTGTACGATTCTTCGTTCGTACTACTTTTATCGTTTACCGAGAGTAGAGGCGATAACTTCTTTTTCAAATTGTTAGCTTGCGCGTTCAGCGAAACGTGTTTGTTCTGCCCCTGCCTCATCGTCGCGTTGAGGTGATGCAAGAAATCGCCAAGCTCCGAAACGAAATCTAGAAACTTATTCGTTTTAACGCTGGTTTCATTGACGGTGTTTAGGGAGAACACCAAGTGCCTCTTTTCCATGGCGTCGTCGACCGGATAGTCCACATCGAACGAATTGGCTAGCAAAAATAGCTGGCAATTGACGCATATCCTGAAAGCTTCTCGGAAGATGTTTCGCAACTGCATTTCCTGATTCGGCGTCGTAACCGTCTTCAAAAGATCGGGCTTGATCATATGTCTCTTCTGTACGTCGCTCTTCCAGAGTACATTTACGCCACCGAACCAAGTTTGCGATTTGTTTTTTGAGGAACTTCCCGCGTCGTCTTTCGAAACGTTTTTATAAACTAAAGCTTTCGAATCATTCCCACCGCGCTCGCCGCCGTACTGTTGGGACGATAAGATCGCTGGACAGCTTGTTACTGTTAATTTAACGGGTGGGTTAATTTCCTTTTCGTGGACAGTGTAATGGTGGGAACTCTTTTTTTTCTTTCTATTTCGTGTACCGTCCTCTTTAAACGACTCGCCGTAGTCGTCGTTTTCTACATCGCTGAGAATCGCATCAACGCCGGCACCTGTTCTTTTCCTCTTGACTCGCTCCTCTGTCGAACGTTTTTTCACGGCTTTTTCTTTTTTCGTCGTCTCTTCTACGTCGTTAGCGACTTCTTCTACTATTGTCGTGGACGTTGTAGCTGCTTCTTCTTCTTCTTCTACCGATGCCACTGCCGATGATGTTCTTTTAGCTCTTTTACGTCTACCAGTGGCACTGGTGGTGGCTTCGTCATCGGCCGCGGACGAGAACGAATCAAGGCGACGTCTTTTTTTAATAGTAGAAGAAGAAGAAGAAGAAGAAGAAGAAGAAACCCTATAATCAATTTTGGTCTGCCAACAAGCTTTATCGGTGTCTACGGTCTTTATCCCTACCAAACCCAATGATGCCTCATCTGCGTCATCAACAATCTGGTATTGACCCCTGGATGCGTTTTCAGCTCGAGCGGTATTATCGAAAATATTTTTTTGCATTTGACTTTTCGTCGGTCGGCCAAGGAGGAATTCTAAAATTCTTCCGCAGGCCACCGAATCTTCGTGAAATTTTAGCCATATCGATTCAAGCGCCGAGGAAGGGACGCGCTCTTTGGCATTGTCTTCAGATTCTGATTCTTCGTCGGAGGCGTCCGGACCCACTGTTGGCGGTAAGCGGAAGGGGATGACGGCGTCGGCGGCGGTGGAGTTGGAGTGCGCGACTTCGGCCGTTTGGTGGTAATCCTCTATTTTTATAATTCCTTTATACGTTGCTTGATCTATGTAATTCACTAATTTCTCTTGATTCAAATAAAGAACATTATTGGAAAACGTCATTGTTTTTCTTATATTCGGAGATATCCGATTCCACGAGGTCGCAATTTTATCCTTCTTCTTTCGGATTATCGGTGAAAAAGTTTCGTTATGCCAGCTTTTAAGAACTTGGTCGGTTTGACATACGATGGATGACTGAGTTACGTGGTGGTATTTTATAAAACTGCTGGCAGAGACGTTACACATCAACGGAGACCCATTGTTCCACGTGTAACTCGTCGAAGAACAAAAGAGTTTTGGCGAGAAGTCGAAATATTTATCGTGGTCGACGAGCGTTGTAATTTTTCTTCTCCTTCTCAATCTTTTGTGCATTCGCAAGCGATGACGAGTCGCTGCTTCGACCCCACCTTCTTGTCCTTGCTGCAGCCGCTGCTCTTTATTCGCGTTGAAATTTTCGATGACGCGGTCTGTGCAACTCTTTATCAACGGGTGATTTACATCCTTTTTTGTCGAGGCCTCATCTACTATAGCCCCGTGGGTATTTTCTAAAAATCTCAAATTGGGCATAGCTGACGAGCTCGAACCGCCTTTAGTGTCGAAAGCCGATAAAGAGCAGTTAGCAAAAGATAATTTTCCGAATAGCGCCTTCTTCACGATCGTCATGAAATTCGACTTCCCCTCGTTACCTTTCACTCCGACCAGTATGGTTATCGTTTTTTCCAGCATGTTGTAAGAAGCTTGATTGATAGTGTACAATAAATGATGCATAAATTCATTATCCATGGTGCTAAGAAGGTTTCCGTAGCCGACGAAGGTCATCAGGTGCTTAAGCACGTATAGATACATTTTGTTCTTTTCGATTAATTTATACTCTGTGTCATGTCGTCAGGGAGTGTAATTTAGAACAGTAGGGACAGGATGAAAGATAAACGGGGTTTGCATGAAAGACTGCGAAGTTATCGGAGGTGGTCAACCGATCGCACTTGCCAGCTATATATACTAGAGTCACTGTCGCTCGCATGAGGGAGGCATTGAATGGAGAACTTTTGATGGCGTTAAGATAGATGGATTGGAGATATATCATGAGGTACAGCCGTATTTGATCGCGTCGATGCTCTCCTTCGAGCTTAATCTTCCCAGATGCGGAGGGGGTGAAGGAAAACAAGAGGACGTTGGTAAGTGCACATTGAAGTGAACGCCTGTAGTTCGCCACCTATTCACGCCCCCGACCGTATTATAAATGGAGAGCGAGAAATAGTTATGGTAAGAGATTTATTAAATAATAATTAATAAGTATACTTACAAAATTATTTCATAACGAAAATTAAATATACATATTTAGAATGAGCTTAGCTCAAATTTATCTCTCAACCGATATTTCGTTTGATATCACCTTCGAGGTCCTCGCGAAAAGTTCGTTTTCGCATCCGCAAATCAAGTACCCCCCGTCGGCTTCTAAAACGTTCGGCCGATAAGACACTAGAGTCGGACCGCCGTCCGGTCCGCCGATGAAATCTTCATTTTTCGTAACGAACAGTTTCTTCACCGGTCCGGCGAACGGTTGGTTATGATGTTGGTTAAACGCGTTCGCCAACACGCTGGAAAAAGTATACGTCGACAGCTCGGCGTATCTTTTTATATCGGTATTGAATTCGTATTTAGTATTTTCTTTCCGATGCTCTTCTTCCCCCGAGAGTAAATATTTAGATATATTGCGCGACAAACCCGGCAAAAAATGTTCTTTGTGAGAGTGGAAATCGTATCGCAACAATATCTGATTTTCGGGTGACAATTCTTCTTTCGAAAATCTCGGATCGTCCCCGACTTTGTCAAGATCGTAATTGCGGGTATCGTCGCCGCTGCCGCTACCGCCTCCGTCGTCTTTGCTTTCGCCATCGTCGTCGTCGGCGTCGGCGTAGTTGACATTCCCACGGTGGTATTGATCATCGTCATCCGACGTCTCTTCGTCGTCGCTCTCTAGACCCCATCTTTCATTCTCGTAGAAATTTTTAGGTTTCTCCTTTTCCATTTTCCTGCTCAAAATATTTCGCATTTTAACGGTGTTAAAAATGCCTTCCATGATTCGATTTTTATCCAAAGGTTGGAGTAGAATATCCAAGCGATGAAAATTGATATTCTGCGTAGAGTAGAATTGGTCTTTTACGTACGTCGAATTGATTAATATTGTATTGAATTGAGACGGGTTCCTCATTTCCGGATCGGAGAGAATTTCGCACCTTATTCGTTTAATGTTATTCGCCGACGGAAGATACCATAGAATCCTATTTGACGATAATTCGTAGATCCATGAGCTAGTTTATTATTAAAACTTTGCTGAGAATTTATTGAACGACCAATAACGTCCTTATATGAGGTGTTATATTATACGTAATTATCTCTCATTTGTATAATATATAATATTTAGCTTTTATTTAAGGCGGCCTATACTTATTTATATTACGATTCTACTACAAATTTAAGATCCTAGTAGTTGAGACCGCTTTTACATTTATATAAGTATAACTCAAAATACTTTTTAAATTATCGCGTACATTTACTAGCTACCATTAACGTATATATTTAAGACTTGCTATTACTCTATATAAGGAGTTTATTTACTTACCTTGTTACCGCCCACGGCATGTATGGCAATGATTGTAAGTTTTCGACAGTTATGCACATAGTACTTTTGAGCTTTTAGGTCTATTAATATGATCTCGCGAACTTATAAAATAAGAATTATAGAGGGAGGATATATGAGTATTTACTTGATTATATAGTGTTCTATTTTTTCTCTTAAAACTTTCTTAGATTATATACGTATTTCGTTTTTCGTTATTTCAGCGCTCTAAAAGTATTCCGGAAACATATGAGGTATTTTCCAAGTCTTTAATAACTCACGTTGTCATATAAGCAGAGTGAGAGAAAAAATATTTCTTGATTGAGAAAAATCATAGATAATACGTGATTATTCTTAGATACGAATATTACGTAATCGCATTTAACAATTATTCCACTAATCTCCTAAATTCGCGCCGCCAAAAATTTGTGGAAAGGTAAAATGACGCGGACGTTATAGAAGAGCGACTCTTCTTCTTGCGTCGTTGTATATCGCTAAAACATAGCTTAGCTCATTTATATACCGAGCGTTTATTCTTATACCCTAACTGATTCTATAGTATAGGTCGGATAGAGCTATGAGTATAGGCCGTACATATTTCTGAACATTGTCCAATAGTGTAAATACCACCTTCTCTAAATCGACTCGCCTCACTTTGTTTTTTGAGTTATAAGTTAGCGACTAGTATACGTAACCTACACTCGATTGGTTAACTGTTAAAAATATTTACGTACAGTATATATATTGATACCGACTCGTATAATAACTTATAATATTTATTTCACTTACAATATCTTGACAAACGCCTCTTATATAAAAGTCCAACCGATTATTATATCCTTATATCTTATATTTCTTCAACGGTTATTATTGTAGTAATCATTTTCTATCATCGCCGTACGACAAACTAGAACTGGTAATATTTTCATACCTGAGTATACGTCTAGTTCATTTACTCGTTGTCTTTCAATCACGACACCTATGTTACAATAAATAGGATAAAATTTATTCTACCTTGTATTATTCTTATCGTTAGATATAATTATTTTACCAATTTTAGCCATTTTATTTAGAATTCATAGAGTTTATGTAAATCCTGATATTATATTAACCCAATATTAATATATTTTTATTTATCGAACGATAATGTCAATATTTTCATCCGACGATAAGGACGGAAACATTAAACTCGTAAAATGCCATCTCTTCATTTTTTATATCTTAGTATTGATGTAAATGCACTTTGTATTATACACAATATATTTATTTATTTTAAATAATGACGGCGTATAATTAAGATATCGGTTATCTGTTTTAACCAAAAGCAGGTGAGTTAAATTTATGAGTGACGACGCGTTTTTACCGGTTTGTTATCTAGCTGTAACGTTAAGAATGAAATTTCTATCTACTTTGTTCAGACTAGTAAATTATTTACGTTCACACATAATAATTTTACCGCTTTGTACTTTTACTTTTATTCTATAGTCGATATATAATATTATATATTAATATAATGTATTATATAATAGATAATTAGGTAATTCCATTATTATTACCATATAAATATATTATTGAAGTTGATGATTAAGCCTCTATATCACGCAGGCAGAGGATAACTACTCGATTATACAAGGCTTTAAATTTATCTAGTACCTATTTCCTTTATCTATTTTGGTCAAATCGTTTTTCGATTTTACGATCATTTTGTGACTAATTTCCCATCTCCATTTTTCAAAGTACGTCATTATTAATCATATAAATATGCCCGAGAATTTCACGAAATTCGTAGATTTAATTCTTAAATTTTATTTCGTAATTGATTTATTATTCCATTTTTATAATATAACTTCTATCTCATAGTTATAACCGAGAATTATATCAGTAACGTCGTCGTCGTCGACATTCTACAGTTAAAAATTATCATTTTCACGTCGAGCCTAGTATAATCGCTTCAATAATCATTACTACACATCATATATCATCCTATCTAGATCAGTTATCTTCAACCCCAAGCTTCACGTATGCGCGTCGCTATATATATCGCAGTTACAGCATTCAGACACACCTAAAGTGACGAAAATACAATTTTTACATCTAGTATTATATTATTATACCAAATACTCCGCCGCATATAGAGTTATATATCTTTGATAACAAGAGTTAGCGAATAATAATTTCCGATTTCAGCCGATTATTGAGAGCATATACCGAAGTATACGGTATATATATATATATATATAATGAATATATATATATATATATTAATATATATATATATATTATATATTATCATATTATTTAGGTAGGTGTATTTAGTCCTTTCAACGAATTTCATTCCAGCCTTATTACGTTTAATTTATAAATACGCTACCGACAAAAACTTTATAATCTACATCCAACTAGACTACTTTATGAAATTGGACGGCTCTCTCTTATTCGTTAATAAAATTAATTAATTAGATATCACCGAAAATAACTTATTGCCTTATTAATATAAATAAGCATTAACAGTAAGTTTGATTACTTTCTTTAAATCGTAGTATTACCTTTACTTTCAGCTATGATACATATATTCCTTGATACCTTATACTGAGAAAATTCATGTAC
>JABUQX010058372.1:0-21298 GCA_015478945.1 Trachelipus rathkii | reverse complement strand
TAACATTCAGCAGAGAACAATGACATCGATCGAAAAAAAAAAAATTCAACACTTTTCGTGTAAAACATTCAATACATGGATTGCTATGAATAGACGTTCACCAATAAAAAAGATAAACCTTGTCGTTTAAAATAATATTCTACAGCTTAACCTTCTAATTCAAGCAAAATCAAAAACTCCTACCGAAAACTTTAAAAGCGATTATAACAGCTTTTCCACTTATAACACCATATAATACAATAACATTTAAAGGCAGCTCTTGAAGAGAAAAGGCAAAGAGAAACAGGTTGAGAGCAAATGTTCAGGGAAGATTTTGATTGCCAACAAAGACTCGAAGTCGTCTTGGATTCTATTCAATTTAAAAATAAACAAAACACCACGAATCTTATAAACGAATGAATATAAAAAATTCGATTTAAAAACCAACCTTAATAGGAAGATCGCTGGAGCAGATTAAGATGAACTGCAATTTGTAACTCGGTAAGCAATCTTGAGAGAAACAAAAAAGCTCCTAGTGAATCTCAAATTGATAACCTTTCTTACAATCCTACGGGCCTCATTTTTTCATTTTTTATTTTCATTTTTCTTCATATCACAGGACGTTGTTGGAGGTAAAGAAGAAGGTAAAATTACCCGGCAACAAAGAACAAAAATCTATGTATTTCATCCCCAACACCTCAAACTCACATAAACTGGTCCATAATCAAATATAGTCCCACCCCTTTTAAAAACATTTGCTCAATATCACGGCCGAATGGTCATTTTCCTGAAAGGAAAAATATTTGTTCAAATAATTTTCAGATGCCCGAAAATAAAAAGTGATCCCAAAAATACCTAAAAAAAGAAGACCCTTCCCTGGCAACAAAAAAAGACCAAAAAAAGCTACCTCAATTAACGAACTAGAATAAAATACTTTAAAAATAATTTTCAATAGTTACCTGAATATTTAGATCCAAACCAATATTCTAGCTACTCACATTGGGTATTTGGAATTCTTAGAAAAGCGGGGACCTCTGCAACTTCATCATCCAACATCAACTTCATTGTAACGACAAACCTTACATAAAATAGAAAAGAGGACTCCTTTTCCTTCTACCTTTGTTGATTAGATTCTTTAACAAATTTTGATCATGACGTGATTCATGACATTACCTATTTTAATAACATGGTTGGATTGGCGGTCATTTGAGGGAACAACTTGACGAAGTTATGTTTGTTAATAAAGCTACATTAAATGAGAGTATCTCAATACGTAAAAAAAACTAATGGGAACACATCAATCTAACTTGTTCAAACATCAGCTGGCTCCTATTTTACTCTTAGGGCGAATTCTGGACCGTTTCTATTACGGTTATTTTACTAATGATCTTGTTTCAACTCGCAGGAACGCCGTTTCAGGTCTCATTCGCTAAAATAAATTGATAAAAATATCTAATTACTTAGATCTTCTCTTTCTTCCGCTCTCTTTCTTCTCTCCCATCTCATCAGACGGCAACCCCCAATTCTCGCCCTCGCTCATCTTCCGCTACGCATGTTTTCCTCCTACGTCTCTTCTCCTCATCTCTCTCTCTCTCTCTCTCTTCTACCTCTCTGCTCTTCTCTGCTCTCGCTCTCTCTACTCTCTCCGCTTTCTCTCTCGTTCTCCCCTTTCTCTCTCTCTTCCCCGCCATCTTACGTCCTGTTCGTCCCCTCTACCTTCCTCCTTCTTGCTCCACCCCCCTCTCTCTCCCTCTTTTCTCCCCCTCTACTCTTTTCCGCTATGCTCTCCCCACCCTTTTTTAAGCTCTTCATCTCCTCCCCTTTTTTCCCCTCTCTTCCTTCTCCCTCCGTTCCCTCCTTTTTGTTTTTTTTTTCACCTTTTCCCGTTTCGTTCTCTCTTTTCGTCTCTATTCTTCTCTTTTCCCCTTTCACCCTCTCCCGTCTCATTCCCTGATTTCCTTGTTTTTCTCCCCTCATCGCTCTATCCTCACTCCTCCTCTCTCTCTTCCTCCGCTTCTCCCCTGTACGCTACCCCTAGCTCTCTCTCCTCTTCTCTCTCTCTCTCTCTCTCTCTTCTCTCTCTCTCTCTCTCTCTCTCTCTCTTCTCTCTCTTATCCCTCTAATGTTCCTCCATCAACCTTCTCCTCTCTCTGCTCTGTGGCTCTCTCTTCTGCTCTCTCTCTCCTCTCCTCTTCTCTTCTCTTCTCCTCTCTCTCATCTCATCTCTCTCTCTCTCTCCTCTCTCTATCTCTCTTCTCTCTGTCTCTCTCTCTCGCTCTCTCTTCTCTCTTCTCTCTCTCTCTCTCTCTCTTTCTCTCTCTCTCCTTTCTCTCTCTCTCCTCTCTCTTCTTTCTCTTCTCCCTCTTCTCTCTCTCTCTCTCGTCTCTCTCTCTCTCTCTCTCTCTTCTTCTCTCTCTTCTTCTCTCTTCTCTCTCTCTCTCTCTCTCCTCTCTTACCTCTCTCCTCCTCTCCTCTCTCTCTCGTAAAGTAGTTGCCACCTCTTAACACAACAATAATGAAATGGAATATGCTTACAGGCTGTCTAATTTAAATATAAATATCTTATAATATTCTTAGAAAAAAATCGATACGGTAACTTCAGTATCAAATAAATGAATTGGAACTGAAAGGTCTTCAAATGCTAAAAACTCGGTGTAATAATGGAATGAAAAACTGCTGGAATTTAAAGAAACAGGTTAACAACCATGTTACAGACTGGGTAGATAACTATATATTTATATATAATATATAATATATATATATAATATAGATATAAGTATGATAATATATATATATATATAATTATATATATATAATATATATATATATATATTATATATATACATATAAACCTTTTAATATATATATATATATAATAATATATAATATATATAATATATATATATATATTTACACTAAAAAAAAATTTAAAAATATCGTTCCTCTCTCCATTCTTAAGAATATATACTACTCATTAATACACCCCCATTTACTATACTTTCTTCCCATCTACGGAACCACAAAGATTATTCGTAAATTCTTCCTTTAATTGTAATACAGAAACGCTTTATTCGCCTCATTAGCGCTACAAGAGACCTTCACAGCCACACGCAACCCTTGCTTCAAAAAAAACTAAAAGAGTATTGCAATAATTTTTAAAGACCTCCTTTATCTATCATAACTAAAAGGAATACGTAAAATAATCCATAAAAATGCTTGCGACTTTTTGCTAGCTAATTTTTGCGCAAATAAAGCAAGGGTAAAGTAAATCGAATAGATTTGTGAAATAATTCAAGCAAAAATGCTTCATTCTGTCTACTAAAACAAGCAAAACAATACGCTAGCTACAAAGCAGCTAAGCCCCTTTTTTTTTTAATAAAATGGTCTAATCAAGTGCACAAGACATTAAAACCGAAAACTCTATTAAGTCATTTGCTAAAAAAATAAAAACATTATCTAAATAAATATTAATAAATAGCAGACTCAGCAATTTTACTTTTGTAAAATCTAGCTATTATTATTAATTTTGACATTCTTCTTTTTCTTCTTCTTCTTCTTCTTCTTCTTCTTCTTCTTCTTCTTCTTCTTCTTCTTCTTCTTCTTCTTCTTCCTTCTTCTCTTCTTCTTCTTCTTCTCTTCCTATAATTAATAATAATAATAATCAATAATAATTAATATTAACTAATTAAATAAATAATAATAATAATTTAATAATCTATAACAATATTAATATAATAAAATTATTAATATCAATAATAAGTGATAGATAATAATAATAATAATAATAATAATCATAATAATAATAATAATCATAATAATAATAATGATGATAATCATAATCATAATAATCATAATAATCATATAATAATAATAATAATCATAATAATAATCGTAATAATCATAATAATCAGAACAATCATAATAATCCATAATAATCATAATTAATCATATACCCATTTAATATCATTAATAATGCATAATAATAAAAAATATAATAATTTTAAAATCATAATGAAATAATAAATAGTTTAAATTAATAATTAATGAATATAATAGACTTCCAATTAATAATAGATAATTAATAATAATAATAATAATAATAAATAATTAATAATAATAATAATAATTAATTAATAATAATACATAATAATATAATAATAATAATCATCTAATAATCTATGATATCATGATAATCATTATATTCATGGATAAATCAATAATCAATCATAATGATCAATGATAATCATAATAATCATAACAATCATAATAATCATAATAATAATCATAATAATAATCATAATAATAATAATCATAATAATAATAATCATAATAATAAGCAAAATAATAATAAACAAAGTCATAATAGATCAAATATTAATCAATAAACAATTATAATGACCATTCATATAATAAATAGTCATAGTAATAAGATATAATAATAATAAATAATAATATAATACTAATAATAATAATAAAATAATAAATAATAATTAATAATAATAATATTTAATAATAATAAAAATAAAAAATTAATAAAAAATAAAAAAATAAAAATAAAAAAAAAATAAAAATTAAAATAAAAATAAAAAAAAAATAAAAAATAAAAATAAAAATAATAAAAAATAAAATAATAAAAATAAAAAATAAAATAAAAATAAAATAAAGAAAAAGAAAAAATTAAAAAAGAAGTGTAAAAAGAAAAAAAAAAAGAAAAAAGAAAAGAAAAAGAAAAAGGAAAAAAGGAAAAAGAGGAAGAAAAAGAAAAAGAAAAAGAAAAAAAAAAAAAAAGAAAAGAAAAAAAAAAAAAGAAAAAAAAAAAGAAAAAATAGAATAAAGAAAAAGAAAAAGAATATAAGGAGTGCCAAGGAAGAATGTTCAAGTGCCAATAATAATAATAATTAACAATAATAATAAGAATAATAATAATTAATTAATAAATATAATTAATAATATAATAATAATTATAATTAAATATAATTTTAATTGTAATAGTAATTATATTATAACTATAATAATAATAATAATATATTAATAATAATAATAATAATAAGTTACTATAATCCTAATAAAATAATAATAATAATTAAAATTAATATAATATTATAATAAGGATAAAAAATATATAATTATAATAAGTATCGAACAGAAACATTGACAACAATTATTAGAATAATTAGTAATTAATACCTTCATATAATTATTATAATTACCCCAATATGATAATTATTATAGTATTATAAGATTATAATTATTATAAGTATTATAATAATAATTATTATAAGTTTATAATAATTATAATAATAATCATAATAATAATTATAGTAAAAATTTAATAGAATTGTAATAATAATCATAATAATATTATAATAAGAATATAATAATAATTTAAAATAAAATTTAATTTTCTAATTATAATAATAATTATTATATAATTTATAATAATAATTATATAATAATGTATAATAATATAATAAATATTATAATTATTAATAATTATTATAATATATAATTATTATTAATATTATAATTATTATAATTATTATATTATTATTATTATTATTATAAATTATATAATTATTTATTTAATTATTAAATTATTATAATGATTATAATTATATAATTATTATAATATATAATTATTATAATTATTATAATTATTATTATTATTATTATTATTATTATTATTATTATTATTATTATTATTATTATTATTATTATTATTAATGAAAACTTTTTCTCGAAGATGCTCATTAAAAGATTAATTACTTTTTATCATCTGAAGGGATGATGAAGTAAATTAAGATTTTATAAAAAATTTTTTCATTTGGTAGAGTGTCTTTGAAGTTCATTAAATTTGCGAGGCTCAAGATTTTCAGAGTTTATTTTAAAAGTATTTTGGAGTTTATTATGAATTGTTTTAAAAAAAATATATTAAAGTATTTTTTTTTTCGTAAAGCTTGATTTTTATTTTTGGAGGTGGCTTATGGAAAGAGTTTAGAAATACATTTTAGAGTCGATTTTGGTTTATTAAGAAAGTTTATAAAATTAATTTTAAAAGTATTCTTTAGTTTTATGTCACGTCATGGATATTTCATATTTTCTATCAAAGCTATTTAAACTGTTATATACATACTTTACCTAGATACTACATCATTTACATTTACGATAAATGCCTACATTCTTAATACTTACATACATACCTTCATACACTCTTAGTACATACATACATACATACAACAATACATACTATACATACATACATACATACATACATACATACATACATACATACATACATACATACATACATACATACATACATACATACATACATACATACATACATACATACATACATACATAACATACAAGCAAATAAATAACATACTTACATACGATACATACAACAACATACATACATACGTTTTAAATAATTCCTCTTGAGTTATATGAAAGATAATATCTAAAGATTTTTTTCAAACAGTTGTTTTAAAAAATAAAATAGCTTCAAAGAAAATCCACTTTAACGACTTGTCTTAAAATCCGATTTTACAAATTAAATTGAAGATAAGCTCTCAGAACTCCTTGAGTGGAGGCAAAGCGGCAACTGTGTAAGCCGTTCTCGAGTGGTTTTTTTGATAATTAAGGGTTTGCCTCTACTGATTAACATGAATTTCCTGTCGATATTCGTTATTGAATCTATGCCTCATGGAATTCTATTTTTGTAATTTTACAGAGGTTTTTTGGTGTGAAAACTTTAAAAACGGAGTGTTCAATTTTCAAATCGCTTTTTGCATATTCCAATTAGTCCCGTTGGTTGTCAATCACTATTGTGGCTTCTTATCTTTGCATGCAGATCTAACAAGAAAGAATTTCTGAAACTGATGAACTATCTGACTTTCCAACCAGATCCGGTTAGATAGTGTTATTTATTATAAACGTCCTAGATCACAAAAATCATTCATAGCTTTTAGTATCATATTATTCTCGCTATGTTTATAAGATTTTCTGCAAAAGCAGTAAAGTGTAAACCCACACCATCATGAGGACAGTCAATATAAACTCCATCAGAAATTTAATCTTTTCATATTTTTAACATGTTCGTTCTGAAAATTAACTAGTACATACATACATACATACATACATACATACATACATACATACATTTAAAATTTCTGTGCATGCATGCTCGTCCTCATAATAATTTTAGACTTTATATTAAAGATATTAAAGTTCAAAAAAAAATATTGAAGTCTGCTTGAGAAATATTTTATCGTAAATTCAGTTTCATAAAAAGTTTATCCAATATATCTGTCTATCAACATCCTTATCTCTGTTTTAGTTTAAAAGTCTTTTATCGTCTTATTGGAAAGGTCTAAGAGTTCAGTGAAAAATATTAAGAATCCAATTAAAATTATATTTTATTACTCTCAATTTTGTTTTATAAGATTTATTCGATACCTCTGTCTATCTAAAACCGTATCTCCGTCAATAAATCTTTTTATATATGAATGTGAGAGTTTTAAACTTGAAAGCAAATGTTAATAAATCCCATGTTATGATAAGTATTTTGTGGTAAACTCAGATTTAAAATAGGATTTATCCGATTCTTCTGTCTATTTATGTCCATATATCGGTCAAGTCTTTCCATATTTTATTAAGAAGATTTCAGAGTTTAAAGAGAAATATTAAGACTTCAGTTGAAAAAATATTTTACAGTAAACTCAACTTTACATAATATTTATCTGGTACTACTTTCTGTGTTTTTCTGTACTTATTACTGAAGATTTTTAGGGCTCAAAGAAAAATGTTTAAGTTTACATTAGATATATTTTGATGTAAACTCAATATCATATAAGAAAATCTAATTTTCCTGTCTATGCATATCAGTATCTCTGTCAATAGTCTCTTATAATTTATTGAGAGAGTTTTAGAATTTAAATGAAATATTAGAGTTTATAGGAAAAATATTTTGATATAATTTCAGCTTCTATAAGATTTATCTAATATATCTGCCTATCTATTTCAGTATTTATGGCAATATATCTTTCTATACTTCATCGTGAAGTATTTAATGTCTTTTACAGTTTATTATGATAAATATTAAGATAAATATTAAGAGTTGGAATGAGATATATTTTGATGCAAGCTCAGCTTCATAATCAACTTATCCGATGTTATTGTCTCTCTATACCCGTACTATGAAAAAGTTTAAAGCTCAATTAGAGCTTAAATTTAACCATTTAGATTTCTGAGTTTAAAACGTTTAAAGAGTTCACAGTAAAATAGAATGTATATATAAAGATCTGTGTACACAATACGCTCAAGTCACCAGTGAAGGTATCAACAAGGAACTTTAAGCTCATCAATGGAATAGATCCGCGACTGAAAGCTCGTGACTATCTGTTAGCCGTATCTCCTGGAACGATTAGAATCTGGTCGCATTAGGTAGCAACTAAGAGAAAGTGCACAAGTGTGAAGTGATAGCTAAACAAATTTTCGGATGATATTTGATATCAAGTCGCAGCAATGGCAATACAGATATGTTTACACCGTTGTGTGCCTGTTTTCTATCTTTTGGTGTGTGCGTGCGAATGTAGGAGGTTCAGTCATTCGCCTTCAGTCGGGCTAGCGTCTACGTTTAAATGGCATGGATGGGTGTAGGCGTATTTACTAGGAAAGAGGTTAGTGCTAGACGGATCGACTATTACTCCTCTGTGAGACATCGAGTCTCGCAACGTACTGGGCGGTTTCATATGCCTTTTTCTGACGATAAAGTCCTATTGCTATTTCTCTCTTCTAACGAAATAGTAGCATACATTTTGTCGACGCTGTGAAAGATTATGAGTAAGAACAAAGTGTTCGCCCATAAGATGGCGGAATCGGTTAAAGAAGTAAGAGACAGAAGGAAAGCCGGTATGGGTGTTTAGGAATGTACTCCAGTAAATGATAGTCGAGGTGATGTGCCGAATGCAATATAGACGTTTCAATAATAGAAGCTATGTATATAGCAATTTATTATGAAGTGACAAACTAGCCAGAAAAAATAAACCACTAAAGTAAACTGTCACCCTTAAAAAAAGACGAGCCTTTCATTACCATAAGAGAATTAGAAGAAGGTTAATTTATGATCGCAAACAGTTGTTGAGAGGGTTGGTATATTGTATATTTAAATAGGGGGAACAATAGCATTTCGGGTGAAATATTAAGTGTTTAGTGGTGATGTGAATAAGGAGAGCCTTTCAATCCTGGCCATAAGAATGCTGCGAAAAGAATGTGAGAAAGTGTTATGTATGAGCTTATCGGAAGTGGTAGTATAATTAAAGTGGACTGCGTGGAGAAGGCAAACTGTGCGGACTTCAGAATAAGAAATTATGAGTAGCGTTAAGCAGCTCTATTGTCCAGTGGAGGAAGTAATCTTCATTTCCTTCCCAGATATATATATTGATAATAGTGATATGTTGAGGTTGACTTTATTAGTAGACTGAATCGCATATACATCACAACTATCCACATGTGTGATCCTAGTGAAGTTGATTAGGATCTGCCTATCTACGGGAACTAGCTCGAAAAACACTATGATGTGCTGTAAGGTACCTTAAATATTAAAGGATTACTACTTTCTTTGAATTAAATCTGTTATATTTTAAATTATAATTGAGCTTATTATAAGTATTATGCGACCTAGTACACTATTATATATATGGTAGATATATATAAGGAATAGGTAGGGTATAATTTAGGTGGATCGTGTTGTGGGTGTTTGTAAGTGGTGTGTTGTCTAGAAGGCAAAGAGTAGTAAATAGGTAATAGTGTGGTAGGATTTAGGGTGTGGTATAAATTAGCAAGGTGAGGAATATAGTCATGTAATAATGATGTTCTAGTAAATGGAGGAAGATGTTTGATTATGAAGGGTAAATAGGCGTAAAATAATGGGTTATCGTAAAGAGTAGAGAGATAAGTTTGTTGCAAGAATTTACGTATAGAGTATAATGTGCTCAGGCTATTGGTGAAAATTAACTCGGTTTTTAACACAAACCAATTTGATAAGATCAAGAACGGAGGCCTAGGCCAATTAGATGTGGGAATACTGATTGGATTTTTACTTGAGTTATAGTGAATTATAATAAGCGTTTATGGTAGGGAAATAGTCCTAGATAATAGGGATTTAGCAGAGTAATATTTTTTAGAAGAGAGGCGTAATAGTATCCCTTAAATAAAGGAAGGAGATAAGAGGTGAGTTAGAATTTTTCATTATCAGCATAGCGGAACTGTAGAGAAGAGAAATACTAAGATAGTCTGGTGACTTACCAGTTATCCTTCTTAAATTAAGTGTTAGTAGGGAAGATTATTTTTATGGCTGGTTATTTTGGTGGGCATGGGAAAAGAACGGGCAGATACTGTGCCTATCTTTGGGGATACGTCTGAAGACTGAATTGTGTCGCTAGATTAAGAACTAAGGATGTATTGCTGTTTATAGGTGATTATTAGTGTAGGTAAGGGATCTGATTTTATTCAAATATTTGTATACAATTGTTGATAGGGGCAAATGATAGATATAGTAAAATGAATAGGAGTAAGGTATATAAAGAATTTAATAATATAAAAATGTATTTAGGTTTTATGTGTACTTATTTTGCATCATAAGTGGGTAATTGAATAGATAGTAGTTATAAATAGGGTAAAGCTCTATATATATGGCTCAATAGTTAGAGTTAATATTTGTGGATACAGTCGTTTAGTAATAGGTTAGTTAGTGGTATTAGGCTCTGTAATTGTAGATGATCTCTAAAAAAGATGAGTATATGACGATAAGGAGGTACTATGTGTTTATATTAATAAGATAATAAATATATACTTGTAGTACAAAAGTGATAAACGGCCGACTGGAAGTTAATTTTATATATATATTATGAGGCGGAAAGGAGTAATGATTGCGCAGGGGATTGAGCTTAGTAGTTCTAGTGGCATCAACCTTGGTCTAATTCAATTTGTATTAATGGATTGGTAAAAGTAAAGATAGAAAGTGTATATTAGAGAGGGTGAGATGTTATATCCCATTCGCACGTCCAGAGTCCAATGATGACCCACCTCCGAGGAGGCGGCAAGGAGATATAGAGTTAGAATTGCATTGTCATTCTTCTTAGAATTGAAGGCAATAAGACGCATTTAGGGTAGTAGTGTAATCCTTGGTTATCTTCTAACCCTTAATCTCTAAAATTTTTAATTTATCGTGTAAACAGGACACTTTTCCTTTAAAATAAATATAGAACATTTTGGGGCCAAATTGTATGGAATACTGCAAGATAATAGGAGTATTGAAAGAGGATTGGGTAAGGGAATGTGATTAGAAAGTTTCAGCGGGTTTTCATCTAATCAACTCTCAAGCTCTCACTGCTCTTCTTGAATCTTGGAACAATTCGTTGAATAGAAAGATTGGTGTGCTTTCTTCGCATATTAAGTAACTGTCACGTCTACTCTGATATAGCGATGGACGCTGCTCTTAGCTTGACTCTCCATATCATGCCTGGTACTCTGTCCTCAGTATGCACGGATTAAGAGTACGCCGCTATGATACCACGCCGTCTCCGTGTTCATTCCTTCTCTTGTAATTTACAATGTTAGACTATCGTCTGACGTGACGAGACCCCTAATTGGAACAACTGTGGTTCTGAGTTTATATGTATTGTAGTTCAGATTTTATATGACATTGTAATTCCACTATGTCTAGGTTAAAGAATAGTGCAACTAGCACTATCGCTTTGTAGTCTTGGTTTTTCTCCACTCCTAGTTAAAGTCTCCGTTTCCAACTGACTTTCCGAACGCTGTCCGGTGAATGTTAATAGTGACTTAGGAGTATCTCATGTCTCTAGAGTGCTGGTACGGGGTTCTTTACTACTTTGACGTGGGATATTCGTTACCTGTATTATTGCGTGGTGACTTGTGAGTGAGAAGACTTTCCTGGCTTCACAATCTGATAAGGGAAGGTATATGATCTCATAATATTGGTTCGCATATGTGTCTTCAGTTTTATGGATCAGCAGAATCGCTTAGGGATCCTGATCGCTAGTATGGTGTGCGAGAAGCGCAATTGATAAAAGAGATGAAGAACAAAATATATGAAAATACGTTTTATTAGAGAGTTGTGGTGTGTGAAATAAAAGGGGTAAACGAGTGAATAAATGAAAGTATAAAGAATGTTGAGATGGTTAGGTCATGTGGATATATATAAAGGTATGTATTAGATAGTGTCGAATTTTTAAGCGTGAATAGTTAGTATTATAGTGTGATCAGAGTGTGTTTGGAACCGGATCCGGTGGGTATGAATCGAATAAGTGGATTTAGAGTCCTCAGTAAGTCGAAATGTCTTGAAAGGACTAGATAAAATGTGAGTTTTGGCAAGTAGGCTAGAGTAATAATATAAAGGTGACATTAAATAGTAAGGAGATAGGCTAGTGGTATATAGGTCATATAGTATAGGTTCTTGTTAGTGGTATATATAGGGTATGGATTATGTGGCCCACTTGAGGGTATCTCAAGGGTATATAATGATAAATATATTATTATATAATCCTCACTGGACTCAGATGTCTTCTTATACACTAATTTGGTGTTTCCATGGCGTGCTTCTCCGTTGAGGTTCGGGTTTGTATACATAAGGCGTATGGATTTTTATAAAGTGCAGCCAGTGATCAACTATCTCTCAGTTCATCTGAATTCTTTATCTTTAGATCGAGTCATAGAGTGTATTCGTAGTGAGTTCTGTGGCTGAGTGATCGTATCTGGACTTCCTCTTCTCTCTGATTCTTGCTCATCTGCTATTTTGGCTCTTAAGAAAGGTTTGATTTTTGGCGTATTTTTTATATATATATATATTGATACATTTTTTCTAATATAGATTCGATGAAGTTAGTTCTAAACTCAAAAGCTCTTGTTCCTTATATAAACTTGATTTCTATTATTGTTTAACCTATTTTTTTATTGTATTTAACTAATACTTCTAATTTATTTACTTTCGTTCAATTTCAATTTCATAAGTTTTTTGTTATTTTTCACCGCGTCATCCTTTAAATTGTCTCTTAATAATTGTGAATAGTTATTCACATTGAATTCTGTTGATAAGTTAATAGATACCAAATTGTCGTGAACAGGGAAAAAAGATCGACAGGGCAAATGATTATACGAATTTTTAATACTTACATAATTGCTTAACTAATTATATATTAAAATTCCCAATAAAAATTTTAGTTCTACATTTGCTGCATCACCTATTACCTTAAACTTAATAAACCTAACTTAATCCTTATAACAACCTTAAACTTAACCTATAATCCTAACTTAATCTAACCTTAACTTTAATAACCTAACGAAAAAAGTTTCTCTAACTTAACCTAATATAACCTATAACCTAACCTAACCTAACTTTATAAAACCTAACCTAAACCTATCCTAACCTTAACCTAACCTAATAACCTAAACTATAAATCATAACCTTACTTAAACCTATTCTAATCCATGTCAGTTTCTTTGTTTTATGGTGGATAAATTTTTTTTATTTGTGTCGATCCAATTTTGGCTAGTCCCCTTCCGTTCATCATCTTTATATTTTTTTCTGCCTTTGGTATAGTGACTTACTCATTCATCACTTCATTATATTTATTCACTTCTTAAATCAATATAGATTCAACCTTATTCAATTTTAATTTTCGATTATATTAAATACTTTACCAGCCTAGCAGGAAAATAACTGATGTATATTAATATGTGAATCAGTGGAATAGATATGTAGAACCAGCTGATCTCCATCAAAAATTCTAAATATTTTAATTGAGCGGTCAAATTAAGACATAAAATTGGTTGTTTCTAAAATAGTGACCTCTCAAAATAATAACGAAATTCCACTACTACTAATCATAATGTTTAACACAACTACGATATATATAACATATATAGATAAGCAATAAATCATATTCAACCAATCCTCCAAATCTGGTATAAGATATGAGTCTCATTTTCCAGGCTCATAGTTGATTATTCTAAGAAATAATTCGATACAATAATGGTAATTAGTACTTTATGTTAAGAAAATAGTCTTCTGTGAAGGAAAGTGTTCTAATGCGATCTCATAATTTCAGTGACCCTTTTTTACGCCAACACAAAATTAAGAACTATCTCATGTTAGGTTTTTCTTATAGTATAGACTCTCAGAACTCCCCTGCCTTGCATGTGTGAGCGTACTGCGTCACTCATCAGAGATACAAATAATTGGGCCCATTAACCATCAGCTTCTCTTTCTTATCTGCATATCATTTCTCCTTTGCCATGATTCCTATTAAAATAATCTTACCTCTCGTATTTTTCTTAATGTAGCTAATATCTAAGTTACAAACCTATAAAAAGGACTATACTCCTTGATGAAATTTACGTTGGGAACACAGTTTAATTCCAATACAATCATCATTATTCTGACTACGTTCAATTATTTGACCACATTACTTAAAGTATTGCTATAAAAAAAAAAACCAAAAAAAAGTGATCTCAATCATATAAACTTACTATGGTAAAATCTACAACAGGTTATGTTTCCTGAATTTAATATTATTTTTTTCTACAGATATTGAAGAATATAGCATATTTTTGAACTCGTACGATTTTTTTTTTTTTTATAATAAGAACATTTGTAAAGGTCTTTCATTGATTTTCTTTTTTTTTATTTCACCATTTATGTGATTTTAGCTCTACATTCTGTTTGTTTTTCTTGTTATCTCATTTTTTATATTCAGCCCCAGACCCTAAACAACAAAAACGTAATGCTTTTATATATTCGTTTTGTCCGTTGCGTTAATAAACCATTTCATCGAAAAATCTCGTTACTCTCTTCTTAAGGATGGGTAAACTCTTTCAATTCAGCTAAGACTTGATTCTCTTACAGAATGAAGAAATTTATACACTTACTAACAATTATGCATAATATCTTGATTCTCTCATATAATAATATATATACTTTTATATTTAATTCTTCCAGTAACAATATTCATCTTTCATAACTTCTTCTGTACTTTTCCTCGAAGCCATGCGTTTATCTTTGATTTCTATAGAACCTACACGTGATCCTCTAAATATCAATACTTGTTTATCGTCACCGTAAAGCATATTGCTTTCATTTTGACACTATTTTTTGTTCTTCTTCCTCCTCTCCTCTCTCTCATTTCAAGATCAGCCTACTTTAAATCTTTGTATGAATTATTTGTTATCTCATCTATACGTGCATATCCTCTACCCTACTTAAATCCATTTCCTTTCTATATACTTTTCTCAAGCCTACTCTCTCGAACAGCACTTCATTTACAATAGTGTATTACTTACACCTTGATTCCCTATCTTCTATATCTTGCTCTCACTGTTTTTCAATCCTCTCCTCATTGCTTCACTGCTGCTTTTCCATTTCTTTAATATATTCTCCTCTCTATCCTTCATTCGCTCTCTCTCTCTCTCTCCAAATATTTATTTATGTTTCAAGCTTTTGGCCTCTCATTTTCATATGTTTCTATACGTAGAACCTCTCTTTTATATCACGGTATCCTATATATTATTTGCTACTCATTTATTTGTTAACAGGTTAATAAGTAAATCCGAATGTGGAATAGGATGTTTAACTGTTCTCTCTCTCTCTCTCTAGGTCTCTAACACTCTCTACATCTCCTCTCTTCTCTCTCTCTCTTCTCTCCTCTCTCGTGCTCTATGATCATACTCTTCATCTCATCATCTCTCATTCATTCTCTACATCGTACAATCCTGTAGTGTGAAATGATGGTTAGTATGTAATGTGTAAAAGATGTATGTATGTACTGTTTCTGCACTGTCTGTATGTATGTATGTATTGTAGACATTGTCATTTGTGCTCACTGCATGGTATGTACTGTATGTATGCATGTATGTATGATGTATTGTATGTATGTATGTATGTAGAATGTAAGTTAGCTGTCTATTGTTATTTCAAGGGTGTAAATTACTACGATGAATTTATGTATGTATCTATATCCTAATAATAAATAGTTCTACTCCAAATTCTTTATATAATATATTTGTATTCTTAATCAAAAGATAGAAGAGCGTAGATATTTTATATATATTCTTTTTATTATAAATTTAAAAAATTGATATAATAAGGATATCAGTTACATATAATTTTTTAAAAATAATGATATAAATTGTTTATTATAATTTTTCTATAATAATTTAATTTTATATAATTTATTTTTTCTTAACTTTAAATAATATAATACTAATATATTATTTGTAATAATATATTATTATTATTAATATTAATATTAATAAATATAATTATATATATCTATATCTATCTAATTAATTATCTATCGTTTGTTTCACTCTCTCTCTCTTCTTCTCTCTCTCTCTCTCATTCCTCAATCTCTCTTACTCTCTCTTCTCTCTTCTACTTAAATATATTCATCTCCTCTCTCTCTTTATATTTTCTTCCTCTCACTTTCTCTCTCTCTCCCTCTCTCCTAAGTACAGATTAATAAATTCGAGGCTGACATGTTAATGGGCTCTTTACTGCTCCGTACGTGAGACTCAATAATATAGAATCACATTAATGATTATACTTTCTTTCATTTTTATTTCTTAATATTTTTTTTTCTTCTCCATTTGCTTGCGTTCATATATTGAATTATATATAATTAATTGTTCCAAATTTTCCACACTCGCATCTAGATGTGTGTCTCTGCGTAGTATTATATAGTGGAAAAAAATTTCTTATATGTATTATTTTTTGATATATATATAATATATTTGACATACATATTTAGATAGATTATAATCTGAGTTATTGAGGAATTGAAAGCAATCTATTGTATATTCAATACCACTAACACATCACACACACACTAACTCATACATCACTACATTGCTAATATAATTTAATAAAAAATTTAACACTGAATAATTCTAATGTATAAAACTTATAATAAAAATGCATAAAACTCTTACCTATAGCTTTAGTATAATGCCTAGCCCCTAAAAGAAGTTCAGGATATACTATAATACCAAATATGTATACTTATAACCATAAGATTTGATATATTATATTAGTATAAATAATATACATATATGACAAATATGTTACATATACGATGTCTTTTAATTTGAATAACTTTATAATTTAGGATAGTATTTTTAAGGGAAAATACTTGAGAGCTTAGCTCCCTAAAGTTGTAGGTTATTATACGTACCATGAATAAACAAAGATAAGTACTTTAACGTACTCTAAGATCTTGTCGATATATATATATATATATATATATATATATATTAATATTTATATATATATATATAATATATTAATATATATAATATATATAATTATATATATATATATATATAATAATATATTATATATTATTATATTATATTATATCTATATATATAAGGTATATCTAAATATAAAATATTTAAACTAGAAATATAGCAGATATATTAAGTATAAATATTGTATATTCATTTGAGTTAAGAGTATATTCCTTACATTTATTAAATATAATATATATAATTAATTAATATATACTTAAGTATACACTATATATACTCTTATATTATAATATTAACTAAAATATTTGCAGGTTTCTGAAATATATATAATATGCTATACATTATAAGATATATATATATATATATAATATTAATAATATTATATATAATTATATATAGTAATATATATAGTATATATATATATATTAGATAAAGAGTGAAGAAGAGAGAGATGAGATGAGATGAGATAGAATATTATACATTAAGAAATATGTATTATATATTATAATATATATTAAATCATAATATATATATAGTTTAATATTCATTATATATATGAGTATTTATTAATTATTATATTATATATATTTAATATATTATATATAATTATATATTATTATATTATAATTAATATATATTTTAATATATATTATATATATTTATTATTATTATAATATTAAATATATATATATATTTATAATATATATATTTTTATACTAAGGTTTGATGCTTAAATTCTAAAGATATATTTATATATACTTTGTGATTGGAGACATTTCCTACTATAATTAATCATAATATATATATATATATATATATTAATTTAATTGAGGCATAAAAGTATGTAAGAGTGATTTTTTGATAAACATATACATAATTTTACTATTAGTAAATTTTTATATATATAGAGAAGAAGAGCTGTAGAAGATCTTCTTCTATATGCCGAGCGTCGAACAAGAGTTACGCAAATCGAGATATCTCAAAAACATTAAGTCAAAAGTACCGAAATTATCGTAGCCATGGAGTTTAAAGCAACCCCAGAATTATCGAGTAAATTATGAGAGAATTGAGATCACAAAAAAGAGAAAATATTACGTTGTTATAATAAAGCATTGAAGCTACATACTTAATTATAAAAATTTTATTCTAGTCAGCAATTCGTATTTATTTATTCAAATAGGAAAATTGAAATATACCAATTATTTGTTTGTTTTAATACTGTAATATATGTAAAAGGGTTAGGTGTGAGAGAGAGAGAGGAGGAAATGCGGAGAGAGACGAGAGAGCATTATACGTGAAGACGCTAAGTCGCTTATATACCTATTTAAAAAAATAAATATAGACGCCCAATGTCACGTCCCGGTAGGATTGTATTTAGTATTGGGATGAGATCAAAGGAGAGGGAGATGAGAAAGAGAGGGAGAGAGCGAGAGAGAGAGAGAGAAAATTAAATGCTTTACGACTTTTTATAAGAAGCGGCTCAACAGTACTATTAATTTTATTTATAACTCTATCTAATTGTGTCTCAGTCTCGTTGCTTAGAATATTTTAGTTACAACATCTAATTAGGGGCTTAGTGGACAAGTTCTAGTGCCTCACTCCGGTTAGTTATGGCCGAAGTTCGCTCGCCTTATGAGTGTTTACTCCAGTAGTTTCGTCTTGGTTTGTGCTATGATAAGCTATAGCAGTAGTGACTTATGTGTTATTATAATAGGGTGAAAAAACGACCATCGATTACTGAATTTTAAAAGAGTACTTGAGTATTCTCTCTCTCATGAACAAATTGTCCAAATTAATGCCGGTAAAGTAAATGAATATGAAGAGTAATTGTATATGGAGGACTCGATAGGCGCAAGAGATTCTACTGAGTATATATCTTTGGTCGTATTCTCCTCAGACTATCCATCTTAACGAATGATCTAGTGCCAGAATCGTGAAACTTCAGAGAGATATTCAATTAATTTTTAAATATACGCAGGACAGCGAAGATTACCAATACCCTTTCTCGCAAAATCCGTATTTCCTTCTTTTTATAGTAAAACTAATAAGGTTGTTTCATTAAAGAGGCAATTCCGTTACAAATAACGTAGAGGGTTTTAGAGAGATACAAGCGCAATGAACATTTTTTTTTGCGTAGAACAATATTCGTTCAGGGTGAAGGGAGCAATCGCACTCAAAGTCGAACTAGCTGCCTAGTCAGTGGAAAACGCCCACAGATGAGGTCACGCCAGCCAGATAATAGCCTCTAAGGGCGCGCTACGGAATTATCATTACGCCGGTTACCTTCCAGCTAATTTGCTCCTCCCATTACGTTTTCCAAAGACGAGCAATATCTATCTTGCCAACGTTTCATAACTTAGCGCTCGAACCCCGTAATCATTCCATTTGATATATTTAAACAAAATATAATTTATATTTTCGTGAACAGAATGTCTAAGGAAGCGCGAGAGAGTCGAAAAAGACTTAGATCGCATCCGTAAGTGCCGACTGGTTCCTTCTGATGTGTTAGTCAGCTCAAGACAATAAATTGCATACGCGCTGTTTAATAAGACCATTTCCTACTCAGATCCTATCTGTCTGAGAATGTCAAACCAAACTATTACGCTTTTTGTGAGTCGAAACATAAGATGTTTATATAATTGGACTAGGTATTAGTGTGTAGTAGCAGGTATATGCGTCCATGACGGTCGTTTTGGGTGAAGAGTTTATAGCGTTGAATTAAGAGTAATAGGAATAAGGTTATACGCGTCATAGGTGTATGTGGTAATGTTATGATGTTATGTTATTTATGTTATGTTATGTATGTTATTGTATGGTCATGATATTCTCGTTTATGGGAGATGTCAAAGGTTAGAATTTTTTATCTATAATGAGGGATACATCTAAAAACTGCTCTCTTAAAAGATTTATAGCTATAGAATGTTATAGAAAGAGTTATTAACAATCTGTTAAAATACCTTTCTAATAATAAATACCAATAATATATAAATAATTTTTTACTAAAATGTCGATACCCATATTTTCGTGGTGTACGACATATAGGAAAATTAGTGTCTAGGAAGATGTGAAGAATATGCGGTATTGTGAATTGTGCCAAGTGTGTTATATCACTTTGCGACACTCTTCAAAACAGCAAATACGCGTGAGTATCGGAATATGTCGGACCATTAAATTAGATAATGTATCGGTGATTCTGTCCAACCCCGGTGGAATTTACGAGTAGGCCTCTTGCCTTTCCCATCAGAGTATATATATATGTTAAGATATATATATAATATATAGTAATTAATATAATATATATATATAGAGGAAGTATATATTAAGTATATACTAAATAAGTAATATAATTATAGTATATAAAAATATATATATATATGTATATAATAATAATATATATATATATATATATATAAATATAATATGGTATAATAAATATATAATAGTATAATAATAAATTATAGAATAAGTAATAATAAAATGTAATAGTATAAAAATATATATGAGGACAAGTCACACATCAAAGTGTTATTGTAAGAAGTAAGAAAAAGATAGTTGCGGTTGGCCAGAACGTCCTCCATAGTTCGAAAGATCTGAAGTGGTGAGCTAGCAAAGGAGCAATTTTGGACCGAGCTACTAGATGAGGTAGCACTTAATGATAAAACTTATTCTATAACTGAAACCATTTCGTAGTGAAATCCTTTTTTGAAAATGAAATAATTGCTTTATTCAAACCGAGTATAGAGTGCCTAAACCAAAATGTTACAACCTAGCAGAATTTTATCTAGGCTGATCTGCAAAAGAGTAGAAGTCACTACCGTACTTAGCGGATATCCCAAAACTAAGCGCGTGTTACGTAGACTTGTAACACAAAATAAGATTTCAAAAGACAAGAAGAAACGTTTGTCGCGATAATGATGTTCTTTTGATTGGAGTAAATAAAACGTAGGATGACAGTGATAATGGAGTGAACAGTTAGAATGAAAGAAAG
>JABUQX010058371.1:0-69013 GCA_015478945.1 Trachelipus rathkii | reverse complement strand
ATACGTCGTATTTGTAATTAAACTCAGAGAAGCACCAGTATCTACCAATGCTTGTAATGGGGTATCAACGTCACAACCCTCAATTCCTACTCCTATCACTAAAGCATCCTCTGGAGGATTCTGTATATACTTTATCTGAATTATAGAATCTGAAAAAGAAGGGAAATGGGATAGAGATGAGGTTTGTTCCTCATTTTCTTGGAAGGAGGTTTGTACCTCAATTTCATGGGAGGAGGTTAGTAAGTACCTCAATATCATCGGATGAGGTTTGTACCTCAATTTCTTTTGATGACGTTTTATTTGGCATCTTTAACAAATTTATAACCATAGTAAGATCTAACTCAGTTTGTGATCCTATATTTTCACTAAAAGTACTTACTTGTTCATTAAAAGGTGGTGCGGAAGGTACCACACTCAATTCTAAGTTAGTTATTGATTCTGTTTCGTTCACCTGGTCATTTTCACCCGGCAACTGTGACCCTATAATTACCTTGGTCGTCTTTTGTTTTATATCTTCTTGCCTTGAACGCTGAGGTTTCGGACTCATAGATACTATCGATTTAGGTTTACACGGGCGATCCAAGGTCCAAGATACAGTCTGATGCTTTTCTACTTTTACTTTGGGCTCTGTGGGCGGGCCACTGACCACAGAGCACTCTCGTTTCCCCTCTGGGGTATATTTTCTGTAAAACATTGCGGACAATCGATTCCTAAATGACCATCCTGACGACAGACAGGACATTCTTGATTTTCTGAACCTAGTGGTTTTTTCTGACTTCGTTGTGGGCAGTCCTGCACGACATGTCCTTTTGCTTCACAACGGATACATTTATTTTTTGAAACATAACAGTCATCCGCCATGTGTCCGCGTTTTCCGCAAAACCGGCACTGTGGTCTTAATTAACAATCTCGCACAACATGGCCTGGTTTCTTACAATAATTACATCGTTGTGGTGATCCTGGTGATTGTGGATTACCTTGAGATTTTCTAAAATTTTTTTGTACTGGGCCATTTGATTGTGTTCCCTGATGACCACCAGACGGAGGAACTCCAGGAGGCTGGGCGAATTGTGACAGATTTTGCATATAAGTCGGGTTACTCGCGAGCCCCGAATAATTCTGAGATAACACCCAGAAGATGAGGGAACTGTGATCCACCCACTGGGTTACATATATCCTGATAGGTCATGCAGAATATAGTTTTTATGACCAACCGACGGCATGTAAAATAAAAACACCAAATGATTGAAAGAAGTAGAAGCAGTCGTATTTATAAAACTTGAGTCCGTTTGATTAATCCAACGGAAGTTTATGATTTGATAGACTCTTTTCCATTAATTAGTTTTATCTGCTACTTTGTTTACGTGTGTATTGTCGTCGTATTAACCTTGACAAACCCTTCCCAAGAAGGCTAATCCTCCTAGGCAGGCGTTCACACTTGTTGGAAGTCAGGGAAAGTCCAGGGAAATCAGGGAAAAAACATTGCGTCAAGGGAAAGTCAGGGGAAAACGTTTCTTAAAATATTGCTGAAAGTCAGAAATTCAAAAAAGTCATGAAAAAGCAGGGAAATTTTAAAATTTTAAAAACATCCTATGAATGAACCATGGACCAATGTTACAACTTTTAGATATATTGTTTTTTCCTTACTGTATAAATGTGGAATGAGAGATTGTATTATAAGTGGAATTGAAAAGATGGGCAGGAATGCTTCCATAAATCTACGTTCTTCCTGGTTTCTTTTATTTTAGTTTATATTACCTAACTATTCTTCCTTTCTGTTCGTAGAAGTTGTTCCAGGTTCATCCTTCCGAGTTGAGGTATTGGTAATGATGGTTTTAGACTGTTATGCTATGACTTAATCATGTTTAGTATCTATTTTCTTCTTTTAGAATATTATACTTTTTGGAGGTGTTTTTTTTTTTGAGGTTGAACGAAGGATTTTTATTATAGTCTTTTGTAGGTATTATTATTTTTTTTATAAAATGACTTCAAGCAAAAAAAAACTTAACTTTAACGACCAGTGGTTGGACGGCAAACTGAACCTTGGTTCATTTCTGTTCACAAATTTACAATGTCTCGTACTATATATTATGGAAAGATTTCTTAAGTCCAGTAAAAATGCCTGCTACAAGCCAAACTATTAGCTTTTTGCATTAGAATTACATGACAAACTTGAAGCCGATTGCTGCAAATTCAAAAATGACAAGAAAGATATTAGAAAGATATCCTTGAAGTACAAGCCTGGTCCAATGGCTCTCAACTCAGTTAGATACCTAGTATTAGTTTTTCATCAGCCAGACAAGGGAAACAAAGATTGATTTTATTGCTAGAGGCATTGTAAACCAATAACCGAATCACAGATTCTGTTCCTGAGAAAGAAAAAGCACTATATTCTACTTTGCAGTGAAAGCTCTTCTACCCTGTGAAATTAAAATTCAAAATATTTTGGGATGGTGATTGTCCTTCTAAAAGACTTGAGACTGAGTTTTTTTTCTTCTATAACACAACTGAGAATCAATGTTATGCGGAATTTTGGCAAATTATTAAATTAAGATATTTTGCGCATGGAAATGCGACGAGTGAAGGAGGGTTTTTCTATAAATTAAGCATTTAGGGAATCTGAAGAACAGTAGTCTTAGATTTCTCCAAAGAACAGTGCACGAATTCTATAAATCATCATGAAAGTATTCATAAAGTTCCTTCACTCAAAAATGTGTGGACAAATGTAAGAGCTGCTCAGAGATATGAAGAACTCTCAAAGAGTCAAAACAGAAAGAAAAGAAGAGAATAAAAAGGTTGAAAAAAGAAAATTATCCATACAGATCAATAAACTTGAAAAGCAGAGAAAATGTTAAAACTGAAGGCTTTAAGAAAAGAAGATAAAATCATAAATTCAAATGCTTGAGAAGAAAAGTATCTAAATCTCCCCATTTAGAACTTTGTGATCACAGTGGACGTTATTTCCCTAGGCTATTAATGTAAGCTTTAATTTATTTTCTTTTTGTATAATAAAACTGCTTTTCTTTTGAAAAAATAAAAAGAGAGTCTTTGACGCTATGGGAGGATAGGCTTATTACTAAAAAAAAAATATTTTTTTAAATTCATCCATGATGATGAACAAATTTTAAAGTAAATAATTTAATGTTTGAACTGAGTAAATAGGCTGCTGTAATAATAATAAGTGATGATTTTATACACTGGAAGAAACGAACACGCGGTCAGGAAAACTTGCCGATGTTGGTGCGGAAAGTCAGGGAGTCAGGGTAATCAATTCAGATTTTAGTGTGAACCCTGTTAGCCCTCACAGACTACTTTGAGAGAATTTACTTGATCTTGTACGGATTGAGGCAGACTCTTCACTAGTTTCTCCCTGACAACCTTCATGGAACTCACATCTGATCCCGGAAAAGCTTTTTCGGCCAATCCCAGTAAACGCAATGCATATAGTGGTATGGTTTCTGTTGACAATATTTGAGCATCAGTAAAAGCACTTAAGTCACATTTTGTTTGTTTTCTCAAATGCTCCCCAAACCAATCCATTAATTCCTTCTTTATCATTGCATAGCTTGCATTCGATTTCATTAGCACGTCGTAAACTTGTTTAATAGCTCCCTCCAGATGCAATCCCAAATATGTACGCCACCCGTCAACAGGGGAACTTGGATATGTCGCTAAGGCATATTCTTCAAATCTAATCATAAATTGTGGGAGAGGTTCTCCATTCTCCAGACAATACTTACCAACAGGTATCATTTTCCTGGATTTTATTTGCTGTTGATCTGTCATCATTTTCATCATCTGAGTCATAGTATCTAATGTTCTTTGATTCTGTTCCAAAATTCGCAACAACAAAACATTATTTTCGGGCTCTTGAGTAGATGAATTCTGCATTGGCAGTTGTTGTGGAAAATTTCCCACAGACAAGGGAGGACCCTGCTGGCCAGGTGCAAATGGAGCGGATGGAATAGGTAGTTGATATACATTTAGGCCAGGCTGCACACCACCAAAATATGGACGTGCCACAGCAATGCTTCCCGGCAAATTTAACGTAGACACTGTGACCTAACTGGGGGAACGTCGTATAAAGAGCGAGGGTACTGAGCCTATCGAGTGTGCTGGACCGACGTTTCAACACCCCCGAAGACTCAGTAATTTCGAAGGAGGACGTTATAGAAACGAATCCCTCAGATGTCATCAAGTTCGGGGTGGTAGCCACAAACTTGATGAATCCAGAGGTGAGTAAAAGTTGGTAAACTCGAATCATTATTTGTCACTTTCGTATCGTCGCTCGCGCCGTTTGCTACAACGTTCTTTTTATCCGCCATTTCGAATACTTTATGTTATGTGAATTTAGAATAGGTAGAATAGGAGAATACTTGGATCAATTGATACTTAATAACCTAGAGTATCGTGTTTCGTTTGAAGTGAAGTGTTGATAACTTTAGAGATATCAGAAGTAGAGAAGTCAAAATCTAATTCAAATTGGACACTAACGGAGAAACGAAACCAAAAGAAATTTTATGTAAAAAGAAAGAAAGGCAGCAGACACGTAATAGGCAGCTTCTCAAGAAAGAGAACTACGCTCTGCTACCATAAATGTTGTGTTTTTGTATAGGGGAATATGTAAGAAGTGTAGATAATCCGTTAAAACAATTATAGGTTGTATAACAAAAACTATAATAATATCAAAGAAATAAAAATTGTCCTAAATAAATAGAATTCAAAAAAACTTACAGTGTTTATAAAAAAATCTTTGAAAATTGTTACTACGGCCCTTTCAGAAGGCCGCCTTTCGTTCTCTACGAAACTTCTCCGAGCTGCAATATATATCTTCTGCTGCCACACAGTTTGCTTCCGATTGTGATAATCAAGAGACATGAAAAAGATGTAACAAGAATTAATAATAGACCTATGGCCAAAAAAATATAGTCTTGTTACTGGAACGATCGCTCACCTTGAAAACCTAACACCTAAAATGTTGGACTCTAACCATTAATTCTTTACCTTTTTTACTTACACCTGAAGTTCCCATTACAAAATATGTTATTAAAAAATAATATCAGTGGGAATGAAAACCCAATGAATATTATATACCTTTTAATAGAAACAACTTAACAAAAAAAATATACAAAGCAAGAAAGAGGATTAGGGGATGTTTTAATCTTTACTATGATAAATAGAACAATTTACCAAAATATACAAAAAAATATGATATGTTTTTAATCTTAGATAGCATACCAAACAATAATAAGTAAAAATTATATTTTATTTATGTGTATGTAATATATTTTTTTTTTATGACTCCGAGTCACAAAATTATCGATAAACGAAACTTTCGTTCGCGCGTAAAAAATTATCTAGTGCACTAGTCGTAAACCACGTATTCGAAACCCGCACGATAACTCCAACTCCGAGCTTCTCATTCAAAACGACTCCAAGTCTGATATTTATAATTTATTATTGTATAAACTAAAGTGTTATTTCATAGGAGTAACTGAGATGATATTTTGTCAACAGTTATACCAGCACTTCCATTGATTACCGGCTCTGGCTCTCAATATGATTCCTTGAAGAGTTATTTCATCAACCTATATACTGGTATCCAGTATCAGTTAATTTTACACAGATGATAGATTATCCTATTCTTTACCTATTCAATATAGGTTAAGAAGGGTATGACCTTTTTTATATCTTCCCTTAAAGAAGGTCTATTCAAGATTACAAAAAATAAAGGGGATTTTATTTGGGATCATATATTATACAAAAATAAAAGGGGAATTTGATAATAATTGTAAAAGGGAATTGATAATAATTGTAAAAGGGGATTGATAATAATGGATAAAATACTTAAACAAAAAAACAAGAAGAATTATTTGTCTTAAGAAAGATAAGAAAAACAGAATGACAAGTATAAATTTATAACTTTTAGTATTGATCCAAAATAATAATAGGGATCAGAGGAATGCCACATATAAAGGCATTCAATTTTTTTTACAGTCAATTAGAATAAACTTAAATTAAATTAAAGGTTACACTTTACAATCACAAAGATTTATTGTTTTCAAAAAATGTATATTATAACTATTCAAAAAAACTAATCCTTTTTATTTCGTAACTTCATCCTAATTGGTGAGGTAAGTTTTTCCAGTTGAAATGAAAGTCTACTAATTGTTTGAGAAGATTTTCCACTAAAAGAATTCTCTGAGAAAACACCTGCTCACAGACCCACTCTGGAACTGGAACCCCTGAAAACAGAGGTCTTCTCTAGGCTGTTGAATTCTGAATAATTGAGCTGAGCACTAATGTGGCTCAGATCCTAATCGGTGATATCACAACCAAGAGAAAAGCAAGTGCTCTGGATGATATACGTTTCCTAATTGGTGGGAAAGATAAATAGAATTTTATACTCACAAATCAATTTCGCTAAGACTGCTTCATATAACAAAAAAACATCATTACTATTTGGTGTCATTTTAATTTATATCTATTCAACCATTTCATTTACCTAAACTTGCAGGTACTATTTTCTATATAAACTTCAATGTAACAACTTAATGTTGGTTATTAGAGATGATGAGCTGTAAAAGAGAAAAAAATATTACAATATATATATATATATATATATATATATATTATGATGGATAATTTACTATATATATATAAAATTATATATATTATATATAGTATATATAATATAGATAATGCATCTGCTAGGTCTCCATCATTTTTCCTTTAGGTCTGATTTTATAATGCTGAGAGCGAAAAAGCCAGTTCACGCATAACTTGCTTTGGAGTAGAGCAAGTCGACCTTTCGACTAACTGCTTCAAATATCAGAAAGCTTTTCCATACTTCATTTCTAATCTTCTCGAAAAATGACTTGCAGAAGCGTGAGAGTATAGGGTGATATTGTAGTTTCACTCACTTACAGTATGTTCAAGATGTTCCGTTTCTTCTTGAACTTCCTGCAACCCTTTATACAAATGACCAAATTGCTAAGTGTAGATTAGCTTTTTGTTGCTTTGATCTTCCAGTTAGCTTACCTGTAGATAGATCAATCACGCAGCTAGATAGATGATCATTGTTAATAATTTCAAATTGAAAACTAAAGGCAGAGTTAAAAACTTCGGAGGTTTGCGAATTGCATTTGAGGATAATGGACTAGTCGCCAATCAGTGAACTGTGAATAAGTGATTGAAGTCACGCCACAGAAAACACATTCACAACCTTGTTCCAGTTCAAAATTTTGTCTGACCCACTCTACTATCTGAAAGTTACACGACCCCGACTCCACCTCTTGAAAATTTCCGACTCCGACTCCTACCCTTTTCAAAATTACCGACTTTCCGACTCCGACTCCGACTACCGACTGGCGACTCCCCGACTCCGACTCCGACTCCACAACCTGCTTAGTACTGCAAGATAATGAATCTGTACCAACTGCCGCATAACTGTACAGGATGAAAAGGAATTCTTTAAGGATGGTTTCTGCTGGCCAACTTCAGAGCTGCATGAGGGACCAGGTGGTCGCCTTGCAGACGAGCGAAAGGACCTGCTGGAGAGACCTTACCAACCCGTCAGGTTTGTTTGTGTTGTCTTTTAATCCATAAAATATTTAAAATATTGTAAAAATATGCTAGGATATGATCTTAGTTTTAAAATACATAAAATAATTTAGGAAATATACAGAATTTAAGTTTAATTTGGTTCAATTTGCTTTTATATATATATATATAGTATTAGTATAATATATATTATAATAGATATATATATATATATATATATATATATATATATCATATAATATATTATATATATATATATATATATATATAATATATACATACTATTATATAGTATATATATATATTTATATATATATTATGATATATAATATACCAGTGCGGCTAGTGGTCAAAATTCTTGAGTAGACAAAAAAAAAGAATATAATATATATAAATATATTATTAATATATATATATATATATATATAATATATATATATATATATATATATTATATATATATATTAATATATATATATATATTATAAATATATATTATATATATAATATATATATATATATTACTCCACATTTATTTATAAAGAAGATCAAGTTTTCTTCCTTTTTGAATGGTATCATAATTGTCGTGTATTATTTTTTTCATTGCCATATTATATATATATATATATATAGTATATATATTTTTAGTAATATAAATATATATATATTATATAGTATTATATATAATATAAGTATATATATATATATAATATATAGTATATATATATATAATATAGTATGAAGCGACAATGCAAGAGAATGAATAGATTTATATATGAATCACTAGCTGTAATTGCACATTTCTTGCTAACATTGATTTTCAATAGGCTTACAACACTCGAAAAAAAATATATTTTAATGAAACTTAAATCGAATACGATTCCAAGAGTCCCGCGTATTTACAAAACTAACAGCTCAAATTTTATTAAAAACGCACAAAATCTGTAATAAAAATAATATGAAAAGCGTATTATAACTAACTCCAACTCCACACACAATCTTATTATTAAGTAACTAAAATATAGCAACTGATCTGAGTCAAAGGCAACTATATCGTCGCCGAGAAAGAATTTGAGTCAAACGCGTTTTCTTCGACTCTCAGATTGAGTCAATAATTATATAAATGGATTTTGAATTAAATAAGTCGATATAAAAGATGATCAAGTTAGCATAACAATAATTGATTAATCTATTTAATTATTATAATTATGTTATTAATAATATTATATTTATTCTTTGCTAATGCAATTTAAATGGGGTTATTGTTTTTAAAAAAAAATGACTGATACTGACTCGTCAGGCACATCCAAAGTTGCCCTAGAGGATAAGGAACTATTTTTTTGACTCGAGAAATAACAATTGCCCACCGATCGCTACTATTAAAAAAGGATTCGAGTAGGAAATTGATGCCGGCATCTTAAAGCTAGCCTTAGAAATCATTTACTATAATATATATAAATATAATATATATATATTATTATATATATTATATATATATATAATTATCTATATATATATAATTATATATATAATAGTGACTTTTTTTAAGTATTATTTTGGACTCCTTTGTTAAGGCAAGTAGCGTGCCTTACTTGCCGTACCCCAAAAAGCCGCCACTATTATATATATAATATATTATATATATATTAATCTTATATTATATATATATTATATATATATATATATATTATAGGCAGAGAGGAGATATATATATATATATATATATGCTGACTTTTAAATATTTTTTGGGCTCACTAAGGCAAGTAGGCTTTTGCCTACTCTGCTACCCCAAAAGCCGCACTGATAATATATTATATATATATATATATATATATATATTATATAATATATATATATAGTAGTATAGATAGTATTAATATATATA
Source organism: Trachelipus rathkii (assembly GCA_015478945.1). Classification (NCBI taxonomy): domain Eukaryota; kingdom Metazoa; phylum Arthropoda; class Malacostraca; order Isopoda; family Trachelipodidae; genus Trachelipus; species Trachelipus rathkii. The sequence goes on along the minus strand of JABUQX010058371.1, from coordinate 59,565 downwards.
TATACTATTATATATTATTAGGCACTATCCCTTGGTTGAGTTAACCAGGTTGGCAGCTTGTTAGATGCGCTGAAGATTTGCCTATACAATGCACTCTTAAGTATATATATATATATTATATATAATATTATATTATATATTTATATATATATAGTTATATATATATATAATATATTATATATTATATATATTATATATATATAGGATTTGAATCCTTGGGGAGTTAATTTTTATTCATGGTGCAACGACATGGAGATGATAGGTTAAAATTACTTTATTTTATTTACTAAGCTAAAATAAAATTTTGCCTTTACTCTCGATATTACAGGATATTGGGGGCGGCATACACTCCTATATAGATATAGAGTGCATACACACACCACACCGATCACGAATAACAGGCCCGGCATTATTTAAAAATTTATAATATATATTATTATATATATATATATATATTATATATATATATATATTATATAATATATATATATATATATAAATATATATATATATATATATATATATGCTTTCAAGGGAAGTTAAATTTTCTTTAATAATTTAGTGTTAATCTATACACGGGGGCACTTAATTTTCTAATATTATAACACATCACTTTATATTTAAGGGTGGCGTCGAGCTTTCGTATACCTCCTTCAGGGGACTGAATGGCTATTATACTGTCAAGGAATGGAAGGATTTTGGGAATAGTTTTGGTTGGTGGTTGTTTCGGTTTTTAATTGATTAAAGTATTTTGATGAAAGGATTATAGAATTTTGTAATGAATCGATCCTATATTCACCTTATTGTTTATTGAAGTTATTTTTGTTGTAAATGTATACTGATTCAATTATTTTCATTTTTTGAGTATTATTTGTGTTTTTTAATATTGTGATGTTATTGATATAACACTTGTTTGGGTTCTGTGTTGGGCGAGGGCGGAATTTAAATTGTCTTTAATGAGGTCTTGTTTGTGTTGGTAAGTTCTTCTATGGAGATCATTAGTTTCGCCTATGTAGACCAGTGATTCCCAACCTTTTGTAATTCACGGCACCCTATTTAAGGCTGTGGAATTTTTGAGGCACACTTTTTATAATAATAATAATAATAATAATAATAATAATAATAATAATAATAATAATAATAATAATATAATAATAATAATAATAATAATAATAATAATAATAATAATAATAATAATAATAATAATAATAGATTTTAAATTTAAAATATCTATAAAACATACCTGTTAAAATTTGAAAGCTGGAGTTTGCTATTTAGAATCGATTAATGGGAAATTTGTGCTTGATACTTGGAGCACAAATATTGTATGTTAGGTCTGATGTTTGATAACGCAACAGGCATATTTTCCTGAAGATTCAACAATCTATTTCTTGTTTTGCATTTTATTGTGACCATTGCAGAGAAAGCTTGTTCACTAAAGTATGATGTTGAAAATGGCAAAAGGAAACTTGTGGCTTTTTCTACTAGGTTAGGATACTCCTTTTGCATGCTAAGCCAAAATCAGCGCTAGATAGTTCAGTCTTAGTTTAATTTTTCAGTAAAGAATCAGCGCAGAGATCATTAAATTCGTCTCTTTCAGTAGCTGTGAAATCTAGTTCTTCAGCAATATCTGCCATGTGAAGTGGTGAAACAATCCATTCAAGATTCCTACGGAAAAAAAAAGAAGAGGAAAATAATTATCTACTGCATCTTGCAATTTTTGATAAAATGAATCAAGAATGAGATCTTTAGCTGCGTTCGGCTCCACCATTACATTTTTCGAAATTTAAAATCACTTTTCTCAATGCAGATTCAAGAAGCGTACCTTCTCTGAAACCTTTCAATTGTTCATTGTTGAAGAAAACTTTTGTTTCGTTGTTGTCCTACTTCCAGTATTTTAATACATTAGTTTACTAAATATATCTGACAGATATAACAGCGTCAAACACGATCGTCATTTTGCAGCAACCATAAAAATGCATCATGTTTCTCTTTCTCAAAAAAGACTTTTAGTTCTTCTTTGAGTGTAAGAACGCGGTTCAGTATATTCTACCACAGAGATAATAATGACAATATATGGTGCATCCATTTCACAACATTTTTTCAAAGAGTCTTCACTTCAAAGTCGCGATTTAAATGTATTTAGTCATCTTCACACCTGATTTATAACTTCAGCGAACTGCTCCCCACAATTTTTCCCTACTAGTGCTTTTCTTGGCAGAGCAGTGAGTTATTTTCAATGATGCATTTTCCCTGTAAAGCTGGCGCAATATAAAATCCTTTATGCTTTCCTGTCATTGATGATGCACCATCAGTACATATTTCACAACACGTTCCATGAAAGACCTGGTTATTGAGATAGGAAGAGACGGAAGCGAAATTATCGGCGCCGGTACTAGTGTTTCCAACTCTGCAAAACAAAAGCTGCTCCACGATAAATTTACCGTCAATAAATCTACAGAATCCAAGAAGCTGATTTTTGGCAGTAATATCAGTACTTTAATCTATTTGTAAAGCAAATTTATGGTGAGTTTTTATTTTATCTGTGACTTGTTCATTTATATTTAATGACATTTCAGATATTCTACGGTAATAGTATTGTTTGAGAGAGGAACCTTTGAAATTTTGGTATGGTTTCAACGATAATTTTCCACTCCGGGATAATGATATCCTCTCCAGCTGCATGAGGTTTCATTTTCTTGGCGAGCAGTTCGGCAACTTTAAATGAAGCTTCCAGAGAAGCGTCACTTGTGGTTAAATCTCTTCAACATTCTATTACCAATTTTTTCTTGAGTTGTCTAATAGCCTTCGACAAAATAATGAACCACTGTTTTAGGATACACCGGAGTGCTCGTGTAGCAAGAGTCTCTTAGTTTGCTGGGTAACCACGGACTTAGCCGTTATCACCACACACTAATCACAGTAAACACTGAAACTTTAAAAAGAAAAACGATAATAAAAATACTTACTAAATAACTTATTTTCTTAGAAAAGAAATTCTTTTTGACTGTTGAAGATCCAGGAATGATAATGTTCAAATTACTCTCATTTAAAGTAGGGAGGTATAAGTTCGCTCTCATATTTCTTGAAAATTTTAAAACATTTCTAGCACGAATTTTAAAACAAAATGGAAAGGAGCTTTTTAAATTAACAATGACATAAAACTCATAGACGTATAGAGGTCATAGAACATAGAGCATCTTAGCTGCAGAGACCTTTGTCCTGCCAACTTACGTAATATATATATATATATATTAGATTAGATATATTATGTATATATATATATATATTATATTATTTATATATATATATATATATATATATAGTATATATATATAACTTTCTGGAGAGAGGGAGGTTAAACCTTCTAAGAATTTTTGGCTAATAAATTGAAACGTAATTTCATTAAAATGGTTAAAGATGTACAATTAGATTAGAAATCACGACTCGGCACCCTTGACAGATCTGCGCACACGGTTGGGGGGATCTCTGATGTAGACAGAGGGGCAGTTGGATCAGGGGATTTGGTAAACGCAGTGAGTAAGGAGGTTGTCAAATTGAATGTTTGAGGGTAAAGGAGGTATTGTTTTAAGTGAATATAATTGATTTTGGTAAATGTTTAGTGTTTTGGTCTATTTTATACGGTAAAGGGAGAAAGGTTTTGTGAGTATTGTTGTACGGGTGTCTTGATAGTAGCTTTGTTTGGCTTTTTGTAAGCTGCGTTTACTAAATAGGGGGGTAATTTAATTTTGTGAGTAGAAAAAAAGAATTTGTTCATTGTCCTAGATGATTAGGGAACGATATGGACAGCAGCAGAGTGCACGCGGATGATATAGTAGTGGGTTTTTTAGAGGTTCTAATTTTAGTATTTCTTGGTGAGTGGAGTACCAGTGGATGTAAGATGGTTGGGATGTTTGTTTTCTGTAAACTGAAAAGGTGATGTGATTGGAATTGTGCCAAGTTAATAAAATGTCAAGGAATGGGAGGGTGTCATTTTCCGAAAGTTCATATGTGAAATTGGAGGGATGTAGTTGATTGATGAAATCTAGTAGGTTATTGTAATTTTTTTGTTTAGGTAAGGCGACAAACACATCATCCACGTAGCGTAGCCAGGTGGTATGAAGGGGTTGTTTTCCAATAATTCCATACATATATTTGCTAAAGTTGGTGAGAGGGGCGAGCCCATTGATAAGCCTGATGTTTGTTTGTAATATTTATTGTCAAAGATGAAAAAATTATGATCGAGGGTTAATAAAATGAGTTTTTTAATCAAAGGGAATTTATAAGAAAGATTAATGTTATTGGTGGTTTATATAGGTTCCTAAGAGAATCTAGAAGTAGTGACCGGGGACACTGAAGTGAAAAATGATTTAACATCGAAACTTAAAAATTGATGGGTTGTGGGATTGAGATGATGGATTTTTTGTATAAAATCAGGGGTGTGTTTTATGTGGGCGTGGGATATGTTGCCTATGAGAGGTTTGAGAATGTTCGAAAGCCATGCGGATAATTTGCAAGTGTTACAATTTGTATTAGAGATTATAGGGCGGAGGGGGATATTTTGTTTGTGAAGTTTGGGAATACGGTACAATTTGGATAAATTGGTCATATGGGCTTTGTTGTGAGTGTGGATTTCGGGATATTCTTTCGTGATCTGTTTAAGCTTATTATTATCGTTATCAAAAGAATTTTTTGGGGTGTTCTTTGTTAGGGGAGTATAGGTATTGGGATCATTTGTTGATGTAGTCTTGTGTGTTTAGAATTACAATACTATTGCCCTTATCACTTATAGTTATGACTATGTTTTTATTTTTTTGCAATGAACTGAGAGCTTTGTAAAATAAATTTGGGAGTTTCTCTCTTTTATTTTTTATTATTAAATTATTGAGCAGGAATTCTTTCATTATGTCTAAATTAAGATTTTTGTTTTTGTCTTTGTTTTTCTTGTTCCACTGTTCTAGGTTGTTATAGAAAAGCAAGATGTCCTCACCTTTCTCTAATGCGAAAGACAATCCATATCTGAGTAGGATTTTTTCATGAAATTCTAATGTGTAATTTGATATATTGTTAATGATAGAGGGGGATGGGTACATGGAATGTCACAGGAATAAATAATGATGTGAAGAGGAGAGAGGTAATGGATGTATTTAGAAAGGGTAAATTTGATTTGCTCACTGTGACTGAAACAAAGATGAAAGGAAACGGTGAAAATGAGTGGTGTGGTATGAAATGTGTATGTGCTGGTGTGGAAAGGAAGGAGGGGGGGGAAAGGAGTTGCAATTCTGATGAGTTACCTGTGGTGCAGAGCTATGGTGGATTTTGTTTGTGAGTACTAGAATTCTAATAGTTAAACTTAAGTTTGAAAAGGTCAAGGTATGCGTGCTTGTGACACATGGTCCATCTGAGATAATTTCGAAAAGAGTGCGCTTTTCTGGAATAATCTGAATGATGGTTTAGACGGGGTGAGTAGGAGCTTTAGATTAATTGTGTTGGGTGACCTAAATGATTGGATATATGATAAAATAAGGGATGGTATAACAGGTGGTTTTGGGGTGTCAGGAGAAAATGAGAATTGTAGGAAGGTGATTGATTTCTGTGAGGAGAGAGGTATGTGTGTATGTAATACTTTCTTTGAACACAAGGGTATTCATAAGTATGCAAGAGTTGGTGTAGGTATTCCAACACCCTCTCAAAAAGATGACACTTTTCCGGTAACCCTTTCCTCTCCCGTTTCCATGGAAACAGCCCCATATTCTCCATGCATTAGCATTCCTGGCAAAAGAGAAGTGGTTGTGGGTAGCCAATACAACTATATATATATATATATATATATATATATATATATATATATATATATATATATATATATATATATATATGTATATATATATATATATATATATATATATATATATATATATATATATATATATATGATTAAAGGCAAAATAATATTACCTTAAGTAGATGAAGTGAAGTTCAGTTTGTTTCATTGTTGGGAAAGATCGTTTTTGATATCTTTATCATTCCTTTTTATTATGTACAACTACCTTAGGACGGTTCAAATTACGGCGTTGGAGTGGCCAGCATATTGTCCGTTCCTCAACTCAATCGAACATTTGTGGGATATCCTGAAACGTCGGATCCGACAGCTGCAACCTCCTCCACGGAGCCTCCCGGATCTGCGACAGGCACTGCACGACGTATGGGATCAAATGACTGTCCAGGACATTCGCCCACTCATCGAGAGCATGGCAGGAGGGGGTCAGGCAGTCATCCATGCCAGAGGGGGTCATACACGGTGTTGAGATAGACCTAAGACCCCCCGCGGCCGTCGCCGTACCTTGACCTTTTCAAACTTAAATTTAACCATTAGAATTCTAGGACTCCCACAATCAAAGTCTACCATAGCTTTGTACCACAGGTCACTCATCAAAATTGCAACTCCTTCTCTTCCTCTCTCATTCATTTCCACACCAGCACACAAACATTTCACACCACACCACTCAATTTCAACGTTTCCTTCATCTTCCTGTTTCAAGTCACAAAGGAGCAAAATCAAATTTTGCTCCTTTCTAAATACATCTATCACCTCTCTCCTCTTCTCCTCAACATTTATTCCTCTGACATTCCATGTACCCATACGATTCATACAATTTCGCCGAAAGATAGAAGGCCGTTTACGGCAATCACGACCCTCTCCGAGGCCTGCATTAGCTTTCCAGGCAAGAAATAGATGGTAGTAGGCAGCCAACCCAACTATCACCGTCCCTTAGTCGGCTCCTACCACACGCAGGACATACGATGTGGGAATTCTTTCTCCCCACACACAGGGATATTAGTAGTAGGGTGTCTGTAAAGTGTTATCTGGAGAAGAGGGGGTGTGTACTTTAATCATGTGTATATGCTATGTAGATAAATGGTGGTCATTATATGTTGCCTGAGGATGAGTGTGTAAAGAATATGAACGCAAAAGAGAAAAAGTGCACCATTAAAAATTGGAGGTAATTTCAACACTTGAGTACAGTGTATTTCCCTATATATATATATATATATATATATTGGTTATATATATATATATATATATATATAAGAGAGAGAGTAGCAGTATATATATATATATATATATATATATATATATATATATATATATATATATATATATATATATATATATATATATATATAAATATGGCTTACTATTTTCCTCTAACCCTACTCTCGACGATTCTGGCATTCCTCTTCCTCCTCCTTCACCTCTCGGGTGTCCTATGCCTTTGCCTGTGGTTACATTTGATCGGGTGCATGGGGTCCTGAAATCTATTAACCTTAAAAAATCGGGTGGCCGGATGGCATTCCTCCAGAGTTTTGAGGGAGTGTGCTTCCCTGCTGACCCCACCTCTCGTTCAGCTATATTCTCTATGCCTTAATTCTAGCACTTTCCCTCAAGGTTCGAAACAAGCTTATGTCCAACTTATTCCGAAAAAAGGAAGCCGTTCTGATCCTTCTATCGCCCTATAGCTCACTTGTATTCTATCTAAGATCTTTGGGACCTTTCTCAATTCTCACTTCTTAGATAATCTGGAATCTCATTCCCTTTTTTCCGGTCGCCAGTACGGCTTTCGGCGATCGAGGTCTACTGGCGATGTACCTTCCCATCTAACCGATTTATGGGTTTCCCCCTTTGGGAACTACGGAGAGGCTTGCCTGGTGGCGCATGACATGCTCTCCAAGCTCTCCTCCTTTGGGTTTCCACCTTCTCTTTGCTTACTTATGTCTAGCTTTCGTTCAAATCGCTCAATATCGCGCATGTTGTTGATGGGGCGACTTCTTTTTCTGTCGATAACTTTTACAAATCTCCCTCGCTTGGACAGGGTCTAGTCAAAGGCCAAAAGGTTTATAAACTGTTCTGTACTTTCCAGCTCACTTGACCCTATATCTTTGCGGTGCGATGTTGGTGCAAAAGGATGTTGTCTGGTTAGAACAAGATAAATACATGGATAGCATAAATGTAATAGAAAAAGAATTTTTATGGTGAAAGAGGAATGGAAGGAAAGAAATTGACCTTGTATAGATCTTTGGTGAATCCAATGAATTGGTTGAGTGGGCAATGGAGACCTGATTTGTGGTGGTAAAGTGGAAGAAATGCGGAAGTTGATGTGATAAAGAGAGATAAAGAGTTTTAATATGGGTATCTGGTCGAGCACTTTGGTAGGGGAAATTGAAGTGAAAGTTTATAAGAATGCGTCCTATGGAATGGAAGGGAGTGCGAGTCCACAAGTGGGAAACATTGTTGCTCTACAAGATAAGAAAGGAAATAGATGTCGGATTAATGTGGAAGTCGAAGTGTATGAGAAGGGTTGCCAGGTCTACGATTGAGGCTGAAGCAATTGCTCTTATTAAAGGAATGCAAGTTGACATATATCTAAGTGAATGTTGGCATGAGATACTTGGGGTGAAAGGCTAAGCCCTCGCGACTACGGGTGCCCAAATTATACGCGCAAGTACTCGTGGGTCATATTTTGCCCACACCATATTTTTAAGCTTTTTTTATTTTTTGCCACTTTTTATGTACGGATTATGTAATTCAGTCCTTTTAAAGTTGTTCTGTAGAGTTTTGTTAATTTATTTGTTATTACTATTTTTAAAAAAATTTGAAAATTGAAAAAAGTGGGACCTTGACAGGAATTTTTTTTGCCCAATCAGCAATAAAAACAAAAAAATTAATAAAAATCTGGCATACAGAAGTTAAAATTTGGCTGTTATATTCCTAGATACGTACTAAATCAATTTTTTATATCAATATAGCCCAACAAATTAGCTGAAAATATTTATATTCGATTTTACCCTCGCGAGTATTTGTGGGTCATTTTTTTCCCACGCCACTTTAGCTCTTCGAAATTTTTTTATTTTTGAACCAATTGTTATGAAATTCCTTGTGCGTTATATATTTCTAACATGCGTCCTGATGGAATACCTAGAACGAGAAAAAGATTGAACAAAAAAAAGTTTGATTTTTTTAATAAAAGAAAAAGTGTGGGCAAAATTTAACCCACGAGTACTCGCGAGGGCTTAGTAAATGTTGTGATATATACGGATAGTAAAACTTTGAAGAACGCGATTTACTCGGTGGCGCAAGTATTGAGTAAATGTTTAGGAATAGATGTAGCTTCGAGCGGGTGGATACAAAGCATCAGTTGGCTGACGTGTTTACGAAGTGGATGTAAAAGGTTTTGTGGAAGGAGAAAAAAAGGGGGAGAGAAAGGCATAAGAATGTTTTTTTTTTCTTTTTAGGTTTGTTGCAGCTCGCTGTCTTCTTTGAGTTTAACAAGTTGCATCTTCATCCTCCATTTCCCCTAAGTGCATGTTATCTGTTGTTTTTTGAGTGTATTGAGTGTTTTTTTATATATATTTATTTACGGGGCGTAATAACGATAAGGAGTCTTTTTATAAAGAGGGTTTGATTTGGACCCCCCCGCCCAGGGCATTTTTTGTAATCAGAGGATGTAACTGCTTTTGGTTTGAAGTAGGGAGCTTCTAACTGTACCCAATTAGATATGTTTCATGGTGTTTTGGGTCCAGTAGTGTTCATCCTGAAGGTGAAATCAAGATCAGGTTAGTGTAACCTGAGGAACTGTAGTCTTAATGTAAAACATTTCAATTATTTATTAAAGTTATAGTGGTAACTATTAGCCCAAGAATTTTTTGTTTACATATGCACCTGGGATTCACTCACATAGGTTAGTATTTCAACTTTTGTCCAGGTAGGCTAGTCTATCTCTTGACAAAATATAAGCAATGGTTAATAATGTTTGATTAGTTTCAAACGCCATAAAAATCATACATTTACTCTAAAAAAAAAAAAAAAAATCTTTCGGCATCAAATTTCCTTCTCATTAGTTGCGTTTAGTCAAAAACTGTATTTATACAACACCAGATCTACTATTGAATTATCAAAAAACTTCGCGATAAAAATTACCGTCTCTTGATGCATCATCAAACTTTGAAACATGGACCTAAATATTCTACTATAAACTTTTAAGTTAATGGACAAAGCAACAAAACAACCGTTAAATGTAGAACCTTTTATTATAAAAATAGATATAAACTGACACTGAGAATTTTAACTACAAATTTATTCCAAGGAAATCCTTTAGGTTTTCCTCCTCTTCATCTGCGTCTGGAAACTCAAAGTCTGTCGTCTTTACATCGCTATCTTCACCATACTGAATGGAGAAATCAATCTGAAGTAGTAAATCACTAATTGATTCCTCCTTATTTATGTTGAGAGGAACGAACTTTACTAAAGAATATTCATCGAGAACTTGACCTAATGCTGCAGTTAATTTGTGGTATCTATAAAAGAAAATTAAATATTGTTTTTTAGTCTAACTTTAAAAAAATAAGATGATAGGACTTGTCAGTTTAAACGTAGAAGCAAAATAAATAGTTATATAATTCAAATTATAAGCCTTCACCGCCATTTTCTAAGTTGGGTAAAAAAAAAAATATTTTATACCCCGATGTAAAATTAATTTTAGCCTCTTAGGATACTTATATTTAAGCAATCTGAGAAACACAGTCTGGTAGATGGAAATCAGAAACTAAAATACCCATACCAAAAGAGCATCGAAGAATAGAGCTTTTTAGAGCAGGGACATTTTGAAAAGGATAAATTGAATGGAAGTCGAAATAGAATTTTTCTAATAAATAAAGATAATGAAGCTGCAAAGTCTAAGAGAGCAATGTGGCTTTATGGTATTAAAATAATAATAGAAAATGAAAGACATGACAAAAAAAGGTTTGTGGAGGAGGAATGAGTAAAGAATTGAAGGGGATGACATTTCTTGTGAAAAGATGCATTTAACAGAAACAGATTCAAACATTTTTTGTTAAAAGTTATTAATTTTATTTAAAATTTGAGCTGGGACAAGAATAGAGTAAAATCAAAACACTGGGAAGATAAATTGTCCAAAATATTGAAAAAAAAAAAAAAATCGGGAAAAGATAAGCGACAAAAGAGAAAAAGAAAAATGGGTATTGGTAGAAACTAAATTTCCTTCGCGAGGAAGCAAAGAAAGAGGGTTTTAGAATAATCATAAGAAAAATTAAAATTATGAAAATATATGGTAGAGATGGTGGTGTCTTTGAGTTAGATGGAAAACAGCTGGAGGTAGATTTTATATATTTGGAGAGTGTAATAAATAATAAAGGAGGAGCAGAAAAGGACGTGGAAAAAAGACCAAGTAAAGCAAGATTAGCATTTCTACAGTTGGATAAGGTCTAGAAATCACGGCAGTAAACAACAGAAAGGGCAAAGCTACAAATTTCCAAGAGCAGTGTTAAATTAGTATTTTTATACGGTAGTCATGAAAAATAACAGGTGAAAGGGATAAAGTTCAGGTTTCTGTAATAAATGCTTGAGGAGAATAGATGAATATTAGGAAAGGAACGCACTGGAGTGGAATTCACGACGGAAGAAGAAGACCAGCAATGACATGAAGATCACTACTGAAGAATACAGATAATTGGAAAAAGCTAGATGAAAATTAAAGCTGTCGCAGCCAACAAGACGAGATGGGTGAAATCATAATGGAATCCCTCTGAGGAGTGACAGGAAATAAGCAAGTAAGCAAATATCGGTAATAAATGAAGTGAAGGCATTAATGGAGAAACCCGAGGATATTGAATACAAAAAGTAGTTAAGACATACGGGGAATTATCATCGATAACTTCCTAGGAAGAATTTGGGGAAAATGAATCAATCAAGAGTATGTCACTAAGAGCTTCAAAAATTTTAAACCAAAGAAATTGTAATAAGATAAACAACAGCAGCAGCAGAAAAAAAAGTATACACGACAGAATCCCTCCAAACTAATTAGCATCCGGCAGAATAAAAGTTAGTCTAATGTAATAGATGAAATTACTCTAACGTAGCGAGGGTAAAATTTTTTTTTTTGAACTTAAAAACTTTGAAGAGCCTTCAAGAAACTTCATATTTATCAAGAGGCAGACGAGAAGATAATTACAACATTGAAAAAGAGAACAGAGAAAGACTGGAGAGGACTAACTAAAGTTATAGATGGACCTAGTATATCGTAAAACACGGATGAAAATTGTCACCGCCACTCACGGGCAACCCTATTCCAGTAGGGGGTGTTGGACGCCTCAGAAGTTCCTCAACTAACGTAAATTACGCAGATGAGCACAGACGCAAGCTTTGAAGTGAGGGAGATTAAATTGAGAAGTAAACAAAGAAGGAAGGAAGAGAATTCCACAGAACGGATGTGGCAGGAAAGAAGGAAGCACCGCAGCGAACTAGCCTGGAGTTACCAATATCAACACAAAACTCATGCGCATATACAGCACCCTTTGTGCCACGAGGGCGTCGTAAAAGTGGTGGTACGCGTATGTTAAGTTCCCTCGAGCACCTAACACTGCGGTACCTATAGAAAAAGAGAAAAGCACCAACATCGCGAAGCAAAGATAGAGGGTCAAGTGAAGTGGAAAGTACAGAACAGTTTATAAGCCTTTTGGCATTTGACTCGACTCTTTCCAAAAGCCGGGTGAAACCAGAGACCCCCCCTCCCTGATATGAGAGCAGTACTCCATACAAGGGTGGATGAGGCCATTGTATATAGCTCGAGTAACTGAGAAGAGGAAAATGTCTCGCAGTCTAAACAGAACTCCCAACTTCTTTGAGGCCGCCCAAGCACCCGCGGTGATGTGAGGTTTTCAAGACATTTTTTTTGTTTATGTTAAGCCCAAGGATGTTTATATTGTCAACAGGAGAGATGAGAGAACCGTCGAAAGTGAGAGGAAATTTAGGTGTTTTAGAGGGAGATTTGTAGATTGGGGTTTTAAAGAATTGAATTTAACAAGGTTGAGACGACCCCACTCGGAAATTCTATCCAGATCTGCGAGAATAGAATTGGAAAGATTAAGACGAGAGGCAATTCTAGAGGTAAAAGAGGGTGCAGAATTGAAACGAGTTGAAGAATGAAGGGTCGAGTCATCGACATGAGTGGATAGAGTTAGATGTGCAGACGAGATCATTAATGAAAAGTAAGAATAAAGTTGGAGAAAAGACAACCCTGAGGAACACCACTATTGACAGAAAAAGAAGAAAAGGTCGCCCCATCAACAACAGCCGATATAGAGCGATTTGAAAGAAAACTAGGCATAAGTAAGCAAAGAGAAGGAGGAAACCTAAATAATTGACGCATGCCGTACCCGGTCAAATGCTTTAGATATGTCAAGCACCACCACGCAAGTCTTCTCGTAGTTCCTAAGGGCGGAAAACCATCGCTCAGTAAGACAGAGCAAACAAGCCAGTATCTCTGATTCACTAAGCTTCATATTCATGCCAAGCAAATGAGATTCTGTGATGATCCAAGAGATTTTATGCTGACAAGGCTCAAGATCCTGACAGACCACAAGCAGAGTCATAGGCACTTCCCTTCCTGAACAGGTTAACACAAAAAGCTCCAAACACAGGTGCTGCATTAAGACACAGGGAGCAAACATAGTTAACAGGTACACACTCACCCAAACCTGGTATAATGCCATCCTGGGCCACCCGGGCCTTCTAAACATGATTTGTGGATTCACACCTGATCAAATGTAAATTGCAAAGCACAAAGACAACTATATAAATGAATAGAATAAAGAGGAATGTCTGAAACTGTCCATGGCTGGCAGTCAGGTGGAATAGGAAACAAATGATTTGGCCTGGGCTAAGAACTCATACAGAACCCACCAGATCTAAATAAGAGTAAAAGTATTTACAGAAGCCGGTTGAGGATATTTAAGACAAGAAAGAATGTCAGTAGAGAACCAAGAGTGTTAATAAGGCACTCTGTTTTAATAAGTCTGCTTTAAGTCTGCCTAATATGTCCCAGCACTATTTCAGCCTAACTAGTGCCTACAAACAGCACAAGAGAAATTCAGAGGCAAATTTTTATGTCTGCTCAAGATACACTCCATGTAGCAGCACAGGATCTGTATAAAAGAGCTGTTATTTGTCACAATTATTCAAAGTCGCAAAGATCTGATATTTTCTATATGCTTTACAGAGAGCAAGCTTTGTTATTTACATAAAGGCTGCTACTCACCTCCCTTCAGATTGTTCTGCAAATAGCTTTATGGCTGATATAAGCCAAAACGAGCGGAGCATTTTGAATTCTTGTACCATCCAACCCCGCACATATAAAGGTTAGAATTAGAGTTAGAGAGGTGGTATTCCAAGGATGCAGTGTAAGCCGCAGATGTTGGTAAAGTCGATAGAAAGCCCGCGCCAATCTGCCATCATAAACGCACACACAACAAAACAAAAACAACAGGCAAAAATCCAATGGTGAAATCAGGTTAAAATTGTTCACACACTAAAACTTAAATTTAAAACTGTAAATGTTAAAACGCTAAAACCGTATTTACAGTAAAATATGAAAAATCTTGAAAGTTAAAAACACTTACGCACTCTCACACCCCCACAAATTTACGAACCAAAAAAAATAACTTCAACATAAAACTAGAGGCTAAATGTGTATAAATTGAAATAATATTAACCAAAAAGATAAGCGTACAGAAAAAAAAAAATAAAAAAAAAAAAAAAAATAGAAACACTAAAAAATAAAAAAATAAACGAACTTAACTTTTATAAGGATACAAACACACTTAATGGGAAAAATAACTAGAACACTATAAACAACACAACCCATTGGAGCTCCGGTAAAACACATCCTATCACCACACAGTCTAAACTAACTAAACATCAATGAGAAAAAATATTTACAGCATTTAATTTAGAGCTTCACAACTAAATTAACAATTTCTAATAAATTTACTATTTATATATTCTAAATCCTATTCATTTTAAAACCATTTTTATATGAGCCGAACTTTCCTATTTTTGTCCACCTCAGACTCAATGCAGAGGGCTCGGCCCCCGCCTAATAGGTAAGCCTGAACGCTCGCGTTCAGACTGAGCGATCCTGCTTGTGTTTATAAACTTACTACAATCATAACTGCTAAAAGAAAGTTATTATGAAAGCAATAAGAGAAAATAATGATAATTATAATAGGAGTGCAGGATTTTGTGAGGGGGTATGGCTGTGGGCCTGGTCCAGATGATGAGCCCCACATCGACGAGATACCACAGTGAGGGTCTGTCACAGTCTTGTGAAGCCCTAGGGTGGATTTTCTTTTTTGCTGCGACGAGCTTTCACATAAGGGGATGGTGGGATCTTTCCTTTAAGCTTACGTCATGCTCTTCTACTTAACTATCATATTTCCGTGCATGTTACGCACCGCCCCCACATCTAGTGTGAAACAAAGGGAGGAAAAAGAAATTAATAATAATAAAAACGCACAATACAAGCAGCGGTAGAGTGAACAATAATCACAACAGTAAATAGTTAAATAAAAAATAATTTAAATAAAAATTTCAAAAAATTCCACTCCACACTTTACTAAGTCATGGACAGAAGTGCTCATTTTTTTAAATTTCTAAATAATAAACGATGTTAAAAATAAAACAATTTTAAAGGAAAACTGAACTTCAGGGAAAAAGCAACCCTAGGGTTAAGTGATACCGTTTCTTACCTCTCCACACTTCAACTTACTTTTTATTAAATCGCGAAACAGAATGCTCTGATGCTAATAATTCATGAACTTCAGGCTCTAAATACATTTCTAAATTCTTTAGTGCTTGTTTACTTAAAAGGTCCATTTTTGACAAAACGTTGATTTGAGGAAGCTGCAAATTAAAGAAACAATAAAAATTTATCATCCTAGTTTGTTTTTGTTTTCTTTTGCAAAAAAAAAAAAGTAAAAAAATATCGCAATGATATATAAACTACAGTGAAAGGTAGAAAATATTTATTTTTCATTCAATTGTATACTCTTTATGTTAAAATAGTGGAGCAAGTGCAATTTTATCATCATCTACAACACCTTGTGGCATACCTATCCCCAACAGTAATCTGTTGGGTTAACTTATTTCTCTTTAAGGGCCCAGGAGGACCTAACAACCCCTCTAGAGGTGCTGGTCGCAATGACGCGAAACCGAAAAATGTCAGTTAAAAAGACAGTTTCATAACGTTCTCTAATATTGATTACCCATGTTTTTATTTCAATCTGTTCAAAATCTTTATAAAAAAAGAAAAGAAAAAAAACTTTATAGACTTAAAATAATAAAATAAACTACGACCAAGCTTAACAACATTTGGTTACTGAAGATTATTCCATACCCAAATAAAATAATGAAAACCTCTCACATGGTCACTCAAGAGTAATGACTTAGAAAATGGTCAATATTAGTAGGATTGCCCGTAGTATCAACTCTTTTTGAAAAAATTACCTACATGAAAGTATTAAGGAAATTTCGAGATTTACAAAAATCACATCCACTTACAAATATAGTTTTCCTAAAAACAAGAAACCCCTGACAAAGCTAGTCCACATTATTTGTTAGCATTTAGTAATATTTATTTGCCTATGACGAAAATCAAACTTGGATACTTCAGGCGTCTTATATAAACTACAACTTTAAGGTTTTCAACCTATTTTTTCGTTTGTACAAATTTTCATTCATCTCAAAATAACTTGCAGAAAAAGCATGAAAAAAGTCTAAGCGATTTTTGAATTTGGTTTTCGTTTTTTGCTTCTACCGAGCCATCAGAAACCGCATTTATTAAAAGAACTGATTCACTTGAATCTCCCTGTTGAGAAGTTCAGTTTTACAAAGGTTCCTCATACAAAATCATCACCTCAAAGTTCCAGAATTATGAGAATGGTTGTATAAATGAACATGTTTAAAAACACCTTTAGTCCTTTACTAGCAATGGAATCATATAAGACTCCTTAAATTCAGGGTAACTTTTCTTTTTTTTCCTGTTCTCTCAGTCCTCCTACACCTGCCCTTTTTTCAGATGACACACAAACTATCACTGCGAGATATCTTTCATTCTTGCGTGTCATGCACCGGAAACAGAAAAGTAGTAGAAGAATATGACACAAGTCGAAAAGAAAGCCCAGCCTTACCCTCCCCTCTATACCTATTAGTGAGAACACGTCGCAGTCAGAAAGTCCACCCTAGAGCTTCAGGGGACAGCGACGGACCCTCACTCTGTCATATCGTCAGTGTAGGGTTCATCCCTTGGCCCAGGTGGGCCACAACCATACCCCCTCACAAAATCCCGCCATTCACTCCTATTATGCTCCTTTCTTCTCGCCTCTGCCAAACTCACATTTATCTCCTCCAGACATTCCTTTACTGATTCAATCCACTTTTTCTTCGGTCTCCCAGCCGGTCGATTCCCAACACACTCACCACTATACATCCGCTTAGCCAACAGACTATCATACATCCTTTCCACATGACCAAACCAACTCAACGTACTTTCATTTATTCTCTCATTTACCCCTTTCTTCACACCACACAACTCTCGAATACGTCATTCTTCATTTTATCAATTCTTCTCACACCTAACACGCCCCTAAGATTGTCCATCTGAACACATTGAAATAAGAGATATAGATCTAAAGTTCAGACCATAGTCTCACTACTATACATTAACACAGGTAACAACATACCCTCATGTAGGACCCTATCGCACTCAAGACTTAGTCCCTTTACATCCACCAATGATTTAATTGCACCAGCCACCTTCTGCCAGTTCACAACTTTCCTACTAAACACTCCATTATCCGTCCCCTTTACATCCAACAGTATCCTAAATATTTAAACGTCAGGACACTTGTTTCCAGGCTGCTTCACCATCTACATAACTTTCACCACCGGGACATGTCCTCACTTCACAACCCATAAACCTTACTTCATCTACGTTTACTTTCAAGCCCCCTCCTTTTACACACCCTGCCAAACCTCTCTGCTAATCCTCTCAAATTCTCTTCAGATTAACCGCACACAAAACCAATCTCCGCAGTATAATAGCGTAGGGCACCTCCACTTCACCTCCATCTTCCGGTCCCTATCACCATTTTACTGCCACCCATCTCTAATTCTTTCATACCCCATCCATATACAAATTGAATAACCAAGAACATAACACATCTGAATCACTCGCTATTAATATTAAGCCAAGCACTTTTGGACACCATTTATTCTTACACCACGCTTCACTATCGTCATACATACATTTGATTCCATTCAGAAGCCATTCACCAACATCAAGTATATCACTGAACACCTGCCATAGGAGCTTCCCTAATTAATCCTATCATTAGCCTGTTGCAAAATCTTAAAAACCTAAATACAATCTATTCTTCTTCTCCCTCATTTCTTCAATCACATTGTTCAATGTAAAGATTTGATCCACACATCCGTTACACTCCTAACGCACCTTGTTCTTCCCAATCAGTCCTTCAGTCACTCGGACCACTCTTTCGACCAAAATAACCAGCATATAATCTTCCCTACAACACTCAATAAACTAATTCCCCCTATAATGCCTTCCAGTTCCCCTTATCTTCCCTTACCCTTATATAAGGGTACTATTACTACTCTCCTCCATTCCCTCGGAACTATTCCCTCCCAAACGCTTTTATACACAACTTCAATCCAATCAATCCCCATCTCGCCTCCGTTCTTGATCATTTTCACCAGTAATTCATCTATTTTTGAAGATTTACCAATTTCTTCAACTTTTTGCACCCGACCCATTACCTCCTCCTTGCTAAGGACCTCACCCCAAAATATCTATTCCTTCTTGCAGAATTCAAACCCACCACACATTCACTATCAAACCTCTTGCCATTACTGCTAATATTACGATTACGAAGTTGCTGTCCACACACCCCTCTCATCCCCATTTCATCAGTTAAAAAAAGCACCATCCCTATTCATTATTCTAAGAGGTTCCTATTTCTCATTCTTAACCTTTCGCGGTTCCTTCCAGAGCTTCTATTTATTTTCTTTTAAGTCCTCATTCCAAACTGTTCATTCCTTCCTCTTTTCCTCCATACGTCTTTACTTTTTTTTGCTTGAAGAACTCCTATATATAATTCCAAACATCTTTCTTTTGGAAACTTCATCATTTTGGCTTTTAGTGCATTCAACAACGCTTCTTTTTTTACTTTTACCGTTGCACATTCTTTCATTCCAAAACTCACTGTTAACATTCTTACTTCCTACTTAGCACATCCTATACTTCCTTTGTTTTACACTGCTTAACCAACTGCCTTCCTTCATTTTGTCCCAGATTTGTTCAGTTTCACTTGTTCAACATTCAAACTGATTTACTTGCGAGCGCTCTTAGATTACTAATCCTTATTACTTGTTCACTTAACTCTCACTGCTTAATTCTACCCACTTCCTTCCATATCACCTTCCTTTTCATCCAACCTCCACTAACTTAATTTACATAGAAACAACATAATGATCCGATACATCCCATTCCTAATCTCCTCACTGATTTAAACATCCAACACATAACTTCAACATCTTCACCAACACACATTAATCATACTTTTCACTTCGATACCATCTCTTACTAACACGAACTCTAGTATACTTATAGATACTTTTTGTGTTTAAAGAAAGATTACTTACACACATACCTCTCTCCTCACAGAAATCAATCATCTTCCTACCATTCTCATTTTCTCCCGACACCCCAAAACCACCTGTTATAACATCCTTTTTATGATCACCTATCCAACCATTTAGGTCACCCAACACAATCAATCTGAAACTCCTACTCACCCCATCCAAAACATCATTCAGATTATCCCAGAAAATCGTACTCTTCAACATTTCCCTCAGATGGACCATACGTCCCAACCACACCTACCTTGACCTTTTCAAATTAATTTAACTTTCTTGCAAAGTTGACACACACAAAAGTTACCTAGCTCTGTACAACAAGTCACTCATCAGAATTGCAACTCCTTCTCTCCCCCTCTCATTCCTTTCCACACCAGCACACACACATTTCACACCACACCACTAATTTTCACCATTTTCTTTCATCTTTGTTTCAGTCTCAGCGAGCAAATCAAATTTGCCCTTTCTAAATACATACATCACCTCTCTCCTCTTCTCCTCAACATTGAATCGTATGGGTACATGGAATGGCAGAGGAATAATACATTTTCTCCGAAAGATAGAAGGCTGTTTACGGCGATTACGACCTTCTCCGAGGCATGCATTAGCATTCCTGGCGAGAGATAAGTGGTAGTGGGCAGCCAACCCAACTACCACCGTCCCTTAGTCGCCTTCTACGACACTCAGGACATACGATGTGGGCAATTCTTTCCCCTTCACACATAGGGATATAAGTGGTAGAGATGTCTGTAAGATGTTGTCTAGAAGAGGGGTGTGGACGTTAAGTATGTGTATATGATATGTGGATAAATGGTGGTCAGTAAGAAGTTGCCTGAAGGATGAGTGTGTAAAGAATATGAACGCAAAAGAGAAAGGCGTACCATTAAAATGCGAGGTAATTTCATCGCTTCGAGTATGCCTATACTCTCCCTCTATAAATTTAAATTAATGTTCATAAATAAAGAAAGAAATGTTTTATAAAATTATCCTTTACCTCAATTTTTATCATTGTTGACAACGCTGTTAACGAACCAGAGAGAAATTTTGCTCCATCTATCATATAGTGAGAATCAAGAATGAAAACAACACAAACACGAAAATTCCATTCTTGTAATTGTTTTGCCAACCTGATTAATTATTGAAAATATCTTAGGCATAATATATATATATATATATATATATATATATATATATTATATAATATATATATAATATATATATATATAGATATATATATATATATATATATATATATATTATATATATATATATATTATATAATATATATATATATATATATATTCTTTCTTTCTTTATCTTCCTCTTGCCCCAAGACTGGGGGTAAGGTGCGTGTCATGCATCGGAAAAGAAAAGCAGTAGAAGAATATGACAAAAGTCGAAAGGAAAGCCCATATATATATATATATATATATATATATATATATATAATATATATAATTATATAATATATATATATATATATATATATATATAATATATTATATAGATTATATATATATATAAAATATATATATATATATATATATAGTATATATATATAGTAATATATATATATATATATATATATATAATATATATATATTATATAATATATATAATAGATATGATATATATATATATATATATATTATATATATATATATATATATATACAAAAATAAATGAGTTGAAAGTGATTGGTTTAATATCAATTGCGGAGCAGAGCAGGGATGTGTTATGTCTTCTTGGTTATTCAATTTGTATATGGATGGGGTTATGTAGGAATTAGAGGTAGGGATGGCATTGGAAGGTGTTAGGATGATGGAGAATGGAAGAGAGTGGAGGATACCCTACTTATTATATGCAGATAAATTTGAAGAGAGTTTGAGAGGATTGGAAGAGGGGTTTGGCAGGGGTCTGTAAAAGGAGGAGTTTGAAAGTAAATGTAGATAAGAGTAAAATTATGGTAGCGAGTGACAGTCCTGCAAAGGTGCCCCCCATCAAAGTCATTCTCATTCGTTTACTCCATATGCCGCATCCCCTCCAGGAGTGCCAGCGGATACATAATTCCCGATATATTACATACTGCGATCCACTAACTCCAAAGCTCTTACTGAGCAAAGAACCATTCTTCTTAGCGATGCACTTGAAGAAGCTTTAGGATTTGAAGACCCTTCAGTCACATTAATGAGAAATTGGTCCCTTCTCGTTCAAGCTGCTAATCGAATCAAAGTTCTATTTTGTCATCCTTAACGTCTCACACAAACATTCCCTTATTTCTAGTCCTGATGAAATAAGAAAGAAACACATCTAAAGGCACTATTTATTCTTTTGAACAGAAAGACGAAGATACTTCTGTCATTATGAGAAATCTCCAGCAGAAAAATCTTCCGTTACAAACATTTATAGATTTCCCCCTAGACGGGACTCGCCTAACACCCCAAATCCCCGTTTACTGCTGACCTTTAATACCCCTCATCTACCTGCAAAGGTGAAAATAGGGTTCACAAGTTACAATATTCGCAAGTTTATTCCTCGACCCTGACGTTGCTTTAAATGTCAACGGTTTGGCCATCCCAGAAAATACTGTATGGGACCGGATGACATATGCCCAGTCTGCCGAGAATTATTTCACACTCACTGTGAAAATACACTACATTGTAAAAACTTTGAAGGCCCCCAGTGTTTCTTCCTTCAAATGCCCCTCGTACCTGTTTGAACGTGAGGTTTTGGAGTTATGTACCATACATAAATTAAGCAGGAGAGATGCCATATGCCAGCTCAATGAAAAATAACCTACAAGACAAAGGAAATCTTATGCTACAACTGCAGCTGCCCCCATGCCTCCGCTTGTTAATCCACCGACACAACTCCATCCCAGAAGAACTCCTCCCCCAAATCCCAGCGAAACTCGGGCAGTCACTGTAACCCGTCTGCAATGTATTACCCACACTACCGACTTCTCATATAGTACAAAAGCAGCCCTTGATCCAATCTCCCATCCAAATTGCCATCAACAACCCTATCCCAACAATGAAACTAAGTTGGTTCATCCGACACTAAACTTGGAAAACATTTCCTGCCAAGACACACTGTCCCATACCTACACAATGGGTTCTCCAAACTCGCGCAAGAGGAATGTCTCTTTGTCCCTTAATACGCCTCCCACTATTACTCAAAGTCCTGAGAAAGATATTCCTAAGCACAAAGAAAATAATAGTCACCAAGCTAAAGATTATTTGTTAAAATACAAAGTATCCTAATTTCTAAACAAAAACACCCTAACCACAGACGCAAAAAATGTAATTCAGAAGAGACCTCGCCATAAGTCTATTCCAGACACAAAAGAAATGACTTCAATAGATTGTACCCAAACAATCACAGCTATCGAACAACCCTCTAATAGTTTGCAAGATTACTCCAGCTCTTCTGAATCTTCCTATAACTCTTCTTCTGAATTTCTTTTCTCAGTACTCCCCAAAGGATTCGATGCCTTAGCGAATGAAATGGATAATAGCTCCCAAATAGAGCTTGATATGATGACCCACTCTCTTTCTAATGCTTCCAGCGCTTCCGAGAGTGGTGAATGGAAAACCGTCCAACGTAAACGCCACAAACGCTCTAAGCGTTCTGGATTTGTTGGAGGCATGGATGGAGACCCAGAGGTCTCCATTCTTAAATCAAATTGTCAAATCTCCCAAAATCACTAGCATGATGAAATACTGGCAAAATCTCCAGTAGCAGACCTTGTCAACCCAGCGAACCTTATATTAGAACCCAATTTCGCAACAAATCTTTCAAATCACCTTTTCAAAAAGATGACACCTTCCTTCCCCATTTCCAGGGCTGCGAAGCCGGAGCAGGGAGCAGGAATTTTTTGAGGGGCTGGATCCGTAAATTTTTTGTGGGGCAGGAGCCGGTGCCGCAAAATAATACGCTGCTCCGGCTCTGGCAAATACAAAATTAAATAATTATTAATTTTATTACTACAGGTTATATATATATATATATATATATATATATATATATATTATATAATGTAAATATTATATATATAATATATATATATATATATATATATATATATATATATATATATATATATATATATATAATATATATATATATATATATATATATATATATATATATAATCTTTTTTTCAGAAACTTGCTTATGTATATTTATTATTCAATATAAAAATTTTTATTTCTAAGATAACTTTAATTAATTAAGGTTTAATAGCCTTAGAAAAATCATGTCTACTATAAACCAAAATCGAAAAGCACCTTCATGTACTTGAATATTTTATCCTCTCTGAAGAAAATACTTACATTTGCCAATATGAATAGTTAATACAGTTGATGGGAAAGTCAGTTCGACCATGCTTAAAAGAGTTTACCGAAAGCAACCAGTTAACTTATTGGGGTCATAATATCTCCGTGGCATCCTTTAAATTTATGCTGACAAAGTTAAAGATCTGCTTCCGTTGTTGTCAAACTTATTGCCAAAAATTGTGTTAAAAAAAAATGCTTCATCAAACGTAAGGAATTTCCTGAATTCTGTAAGGTTGCTATTTTGTACAATTTTTTCCTATATTACACAGAATTTGTGAAATTCTTTACGTTTGGTGACCATTTTTTTTAGGATTTTGCAATAAGTTTGACAAAAAAACGAACGAAAACTTAAGCCTTTTTTTAAGCACAAATGCAAAATGAAAACGGTTTATGATGGTCTATTCGAGTTGAAAAAATTCTAAAAACAGCTTGCTTATAATGGTTTGGTTTAAAGGATTTAGTGACGCATTAAGAATTTTTTTTGCAAGACCAAGGATTTAAAGCACTGTGTGGAGACATGGTTTCGAAGCTGGAAATCCCTTTAGACCTGGAAAATATTCGTAAAATAGTTCTAGAAGAAGCGGATAAGCAAAAAAATAAACTTAAAAATTGCTTAAAGGGATGCTTCGCGCATTTAAAATTGGATGCTTGTTTAAGGGCAAAGCTAAATTATTTTGCCATTAATATTACATATGTGGCCGAAGATAAAAACAATATGTACTAAAACGCCGGCTGCAGTACAGGTGATTGTACCAAATTCGCAACACATTTCAGCTAATATATCCAAGAACTTTTTTTTTTTTACGTTTTAAAATAATTCGAAATAATAGAGGCCAAAGTAGATTAGGCTTATTTAACGGATAACGCATCAAACGTGACCAGTACGATTAAAAAAATAAATAAAGACAATAAGGATGAGGAACAAGGAAGCCAGGAAATGTGATACTGACTTTATTTGAATGTCAAAATGTAAGTAGTTGTTTTCAGAAATAACTTGATAAAACTATGATAACACTATGTCCGATGACTTAACATTGCACACATTAGGTGAGGAGTTCATTTTTTACGTTAGCAGTACAAAATGTAAGATATATCATACAGCAATATAATATATATATATAACTTTAATATATATATATATATATATTATATATATATATATATATATATATATATAATATATATATAATATATATATATATATATATATATATATATATTATATATATATTATATTAAATATATATATAATAACATTATATATATTATATAATATATATATATATAAATATATTATAATATATATATAAGCTAAATAGGCGATATATATATATATATATGAGTATATAATAATACCTAATAATTTAGCTATTAATAAAGCTATAAGTAACGTATACCCACAAAATTAAATGTAGAATATTCTATATAGTGAGTGACCGTTCTACTGATTTGCTTAGCGCTTGGAGCGTCAATGTAGATTTTTCTTTTTGTGTTTTTTTAAATATAGTCTTGTATATGATCCTTAACAATCAATTTAATTTGTAACGGACATGATTCAAAAATTATATAGGACCCTTTTACGTTTACGACTCCGTCAGTTTTATTATTTATTTTTTTTTAAACTAAGGCATATACCCAAGGGTTAGAACCTCGAAAGAGGAATCAAGGGCAGGAGATGGGTCAGAGTGTCATCGTGCCTTTACACGGTGATGAAGCACTCGACAGGCGATTCGTGGGGTCAGGACTAACTATTACGCCCTCCTCCTCCGAGTGGTAGCAGGGTGTATCGATCTACTGGGCCCGCTCTTTGGTATTTGGGGTGGTTGGGTGACGTGTTCCCTCCGCTCCGACATCCACCCATATCTGCTCGGCGGTTATGTGAACAACAGTCACCCTCTCCTGCTTGTACACCGCTCCCGTCCGGTGGGAACTACAAGTGCAGAAGACACCCTCGAAGACATTTACAATTATAATAACTTCTACTTACCCCCCCCTCCCCCCCCTCTCTCTTTCCTCTCACCATCCCTCTCTCGACAACCACAGCGTTTCACTCACGCCTCTCTCACATTTTCCTAATATGGTATGTTTACTTTCTTGTGTGCCGTACTTTCGAATGATATTTCATTTATGAAAAAATATATTTTATTTTCTACAACTAATTATGTAAATATTCATATATTAATAGGTGAATTCCTCATAGAAGCGTGCAATTGTTTAATATGCATGGAATATTATATAGTGGTCGTACTTTTATTTAGAGCTAAGTCGAATTTCTTATTAGGCAAACAAATATTTAAACAATTACATAAATAGATAGAAATAAAGAGAGGGCTTGTTTTATCTTATAAACTTTTAAACATGATTTATTATCACAAAAACATTTATTGATTTTCGCACTTGCCGGTGACCACTCTCTTCATTTCTAATTCCAACAATATTCTCTATGCATCTTCCTTCTAAATATATATATATATATAAACGGTGTAACAGATTCATAGGGTATATATGAGCAAGATAAAAGTGATTTTAGCAGAAATAAGACTACTATTAAGATATGAAAAAAACTAAGGAACATAAACCTGGTTGAAGGTAATTTTATAAACTTAGGATAAATTTTAAACGTTTAAAATTTTTGGGTCGGGAGTCCAGACATTAGTTTTCAGCTAATAATTTTCATAGGTAAATCCTCCCTTGTTGTAGTATATTGTCAATGATGAATAAATGAAGTCATAAATTTGAACGAACAATGGGTACATATCATGGATAGCATTATATGACATAAGGCGATATTATGAAAAAAGTCAAATCTGATATTATTTTTTATAGAGCGATTTATTTATATGATATATATATATTATATATATATAGTGTTGAAGATATTTTAAAGCGTAAAGTTTTTAGAATTCCCCATATTAAATTATAATATTAGGAATTAGATTGAAAATAAATTGAAAATCGACTATTAGTATATATATATTCAAGAATATATATATATATAAAAGAAAAGTTAACAGTTAAAAATAAAGGCTCTCAAACATTTCACTTGACTAGGAGGTAAAGCTGTATTATGTAAGCCGCATCTTTGAGAAAATTTACAGTAGAATAAGTTATAGAGGACTTTTGCCCTACAAAAATACGGACCTAGAAGAATTATCTTGAGAGAGAATTTATTGCAAGTTTGCTGGTTTTATGACACTACCCAAATACAGTACTTTAACCGTCCTTTTTAGTCTTTTATCGTTGCAGGAGACGGACAAGTGTATATAGAAGAGACTTAGATGAATGTTACTGGCGTTTTGAACTCGAAAATAAAAAAAAACAGCAATAATAATAAAATATCGAGATCATCAAAGGGAGCTCTAATCGTTCTGAATAAAGAGGTGAAAGTGTTGATAGGGTAAAGCTTTATATATTTTAATTTATATGTTAATTAGAAAAGTATTTATTTTTAAGAAACGTATTTAAGTTTAATGAATAAATTATATTTACATATGCTCAGGCAGTTTCAAAGAGAAATTATTTTAAAATTAAGTTAAGTGAATTATGATATATATATATATATATATATTATATAATATTAATATTATTAATATTATAAATATATATTATATATATTTATATATAATATAAATATTATAATATATATATATTATATTAATATATATATATTATATATATATTAGAAAAGTTTTATTATGTCAAATAATTTTCTTTTAACCTCAATGATGGTTGGGTTTAAAGACATCATGTATGCGATAAAACTATTTATACTACCTTCTTATTACCCATATCCCAATTGAGCATCCTGCTATATTTCTTATACTCAATTAGGAAATATCATTATATCCCATAGATCCTACTCTCAACCTAAAACTAATATCATATAAATAAAAAGTGATAATATATTTATCCCACTTGTATATAAATATATAGTATATATATATATATAATAATATATAAATCTATATATATTAATTATATATGTATTAATATATATATTATTATATATATATATATTATGTATATATATATATATAATATAATATATATATATAATAATAGTTAATTATTATCTTAGTATTATTATTGGGAATATAAATATAATATATATAAGTATATATACCTATATTCATAATTTATATAATATATATATTTGACAGTTGTCACCACCACTCACGGCAGAGCCCTATTCAAGGAGGGTGTTACACGCCTCAGAATCGCACAACTAACGCAAATTATCGCAGAAAAACGCAGACGCAGGCTTGAAGTGGGGTAGATTAAATTCAGCAGGAAACACAGAAGATGGAATGGAATTCCACAAAACAGAGCCGGTGGCAGGAAAGAAGAAGCACCGCAGCAAAACTAGCTGAGTTACCATGATCAACACAAAACTTATGTGCAGGATACAGGAGTATCATAAGTAAATACCAACACCCCTTGTGGCTTACGAGGAGCGCAGAATAAAGCCTATAGGAAGGAAGTATGATAAAAAGCTAACCAACATCTCGAGCCGCAAAGATAGAGTCAAGTGAACTGTGAGAAAGTACGGAACCAATTTATAAGGCCTTTTTGACCTTTGAGACTCCGACTCCTATATCTAAAAGCCGGGTGTAAATACCAAGAGCCCCCTCCCCACACCAGATAGAGAGCAGATACTCCATCACAAGGGCGGATGAGGCCCTTGTTAGAAGCTGGAATAACTGAGAAGAGGGAAAAAAGGTCTCGTAGTCTAAACAGAACTCCCATTTTTTTGAGGCCGCCCTAAGCAACCATTGTTGATGTGAGTCCAAGACATTTTTTGTTATGTTAAGGCCAAGGGATGTTTATATTGTCAAACAGGAGAGATGATGAGAACCGTCGAACGAGATAGGAAAGTGTATGAAGGTGTCTTAGAGAGGGAGATTTTGTAGAAGTTGGGTCCGTTTTTCAAAAGAATTTGAATCTTTCACCAGGTTGAGAACGACTTCTATCTCACGGAAATTCTATCCAGATCAGTGAGAATAGAATCGGAAAGATTAAATGAGAGGCAATTCTAAAGTTAAAAGAGGGAGCTGAATTGAAATGAGTTGAGAATGAAGGGGTCGAGTCATCAGCATATGAGGGATAGGTTAGAGATGTGCATGAGTGATAAATTAGATTGTAAATAAAGTAGAAAAGATAAACAAAGTGAGGAACACCACTATGACAGAAAAAGAAGAAGAAGAAGTCGCCCCACAACAACAGCCGATATTGAGCGATTTGAAAGAATAATAGACATAACATAAGTAAGTATAGAGAAGGAGGAAACCCAAAGGAGGGGAGCTTGGAGAGCAATGACGCGTGATGTAATAATATATATATAACTAATTATATATATATTTACATGTAATAAAGTATATATATATAATATATAATATATATATCAATTATATATATATATATACTGATAATATATATATAACTTATATATAGTTATCTATAAATAATATATATATATATATAAGGTATATAAATAATTATATATTATAATTTATATATATGAGTGCGATGTGTGTGTCCATTTTTTAAAAATACCAGCAAAATTATTCATTTTTTTCTTATTTAATAAATAAATATTTTATATGAATTTTTAATTTTTTTTGTAGTTTATATTTGAACATTAATTACTAACATTAGTGCGCTACTCTACCTCTACTTCTTGATAATTAATTGTATCTTGTTTATATAAAATCCCAATTTTATAAAAAATTTAATTATTATGATTTAATAGAATTTAAATAATATATATCAAATAAATATATTGTATAAGTGCCAATCCTCATGTTAATTACTAACAAACTACATATTTCTTAGAAGAATTTTTATTCTAAAAAATGATTAAAATATATTTTAGGACGACTATATATATATATCTAACAAAACATAATCTAAGTTTCTCCAAATCAAGTATGATTATATCAATACTTCCATAATATAAATCAAGAAAATATTTCCTTTTATTTTCAAATTAAATTAAATAACACATATTAATTAAACCTTGTTAATCGGTATAAAAACAGAGTTACGTAAAATTTAGGTACATTAAATCTTAGTTAGTTTTTTTATTTTCTCCCTAACAAAGACAATAAGTTTTGAAATTTACACAAGATGATCATTCTTAATTTACAAATGTCATTATAAATATATCTTTTATCACCCTCTACTTTATAATATTATTGAGAGTGGGTGGTAATAAATGAATCAAGTTATAAACATTGTGAATTCCAACCTGCCCAAAAGCCGGTTCAGGTGGGGTTTCGATGAAAATTTCAAGGTTTTATGAACCTTCCTATTGTTTTATTTATTAGATTATATATATTATATAACGCGGAATTAAAATTGATTTTTAACAGTATATTATATAATAAATTACTAAAATCATCCAAAACCTAATTTTATGATATTTTTTATTAGCCAAGAAATGAAGCCAGAGCCGAACAATTTCAAAGAAGGCGGAGTCGGGAAATTTATTAAAGACCGGAGCCGGTAGGTTCAATTTTAAATGCCAGAGTCGAGTGCAGGAAAAAAATTTTCATTTCGTTCCTCAGCCCTGCCCATTTCCATTGAAAAAACTCCAGATAACCTCACACATTTCTGAATCTGCTCGGCTTGGTAGACAAGCTGATACCGATCATTCTACACCAAGCCAAAATTGATCTTCTCTCTTGAAGAATTACCACCAGAACCTGAACAGGAGAAAAAATATCGCTTAACTAATTCCTCCTTTCTCGTTTAAAACATAGATGTTATCTATTGTTTGTATGGTTTCTAGTCAACCATTTTCTTCTAAAATTTTATATGGCTCTTGCTAATATGGATAGATTTAGTACTATGGTACGAATATATATATATGATATATACCATATAACAAAATATTATTCCTAACATATATACATATAATATATAATAAATATATATTATATATAATGTATATATATGGGACTCAATAACGTGTAATTTATAATTTATTTCGATCTGTTCTCCAAATGGATATTTCCTGATTAGTATTTAGGACTGACTAATCTTAAGATACATTTTTCATGAAGATAGTCGCTGATGTGACATTTCGACAGCGACATATACTATTATTGCTTGCTGTATATGCCTTGTCCCTCTTTGATTACTTCTTGTGACTTTTCTTATTAATGTTAGAGACCTTGTTCACAGATCTTAGTTAGAATAATTTTTTCTCCCCTTTTTTTCTTGTTTTCAGCTTTGCGTTTCTCAATATATTTTTTTGTTAGGTTCCTTTTTATATTCTCTTTATGTAGTACAGATTTTAAGGATTTAAATTATTTTATTTTAATATAGTTTTTAATTTTTAGTTGGTGTTGTTTCTTCAGGTTGATTAGAGACTCTGCTATTTGTGAAAACTGTTAAGTTTTTCAATCGTTATCGTGAGCATAGTAAATCGGTTCACCTATGAAAAAAAAATTCTTATTTCATAGAGTCTCCTGATTTGTTTTAATCGTCCTTACGAATTTTTCTTTTTCGGATTTTGTCTCTAAGAGTTGAAATTTTACGAACAACAAAACTATCAATCCTATAATAAAATTTTTGGAAAATGTTTTTCCATTCTCTTACTATCAAGCCCAAATTTTAGAATCAATGATAAGTGAAAGCAGTTGAAGACATAGTTTTCATTATTTCATTCCAATTAATCGTTTGCGTTCCTATCTTCACTGGAAAACTAAAAAATATTGCTAATAGAATTTAATTTTCAACCTTTGCTATATAACAACATATTTTTCTCACAAAGGGATTGATTTGGGAATTTGCTTGACATAATATTAATTTTCCCTCTATTTTGCATATTAAACAAGAGTGAAAACTTATATCTTAAATTTCTTCGTGATTTTCACTGATATATATGTAGATCTATCACTACCGCTTACGAGAAGAGACCTATTCAAGGATGGGGTGTAAAGCACACTAGAAGTGAAACCACCAAAGCCAAATTTCGCAGATGAGCACATAGGCAATCTGTGAAGTGAGGAAGATTAAATTCAGCAGGAATCTCAAGAGATTGGAATGAATTCTACAGAATAGAGGTGGCTATACGAAAGGATGCCTCACAGTGAACAAGTCTGGAGTTGAAAATATCAGCACAAAATTCGCGTACAGAGACTATTCTCCTTTTGCTACGAGTCATCATAAAGGTGGTATGTGAGCATGAGCAATTGGCGCTGTTATTTCTATAGAAAAGGGACAAAACCCCAACATCGCGTCACAAAGATTGACCCTCATGTTAATTGGAAAGTACAAAACCGTTTATAAGCCTTTTGACCTTTCAGTCTATCTTATTCAAAAGCCCGGTGAAACCAGAGCCCCTCTAATATGTGAAAGCAGTATTCTATACAAGAAGGGATGAGAACCTAGAATAGTTGCAGTTAATGAGAAGATGAAAAAAATATCGAAGTCTAAACAGAACTCCAGGCTTCTTTAAGGCCTCCTTAGTGGGGTTCAGATGACAGTTTATTGGTTATGTTAAATCTAAGAATGTGTGTATTGTTAACAGGAGAGACGAAAGTAGCACCAAAAGATATAGGAAAGCAAGAAGATGTCTTAGATAGGAATATTTGTAGAAGTTTTGTTTTTAAAGAATTGAATTTCACAAGGTTGAGACAGCTCCACAGGAAAATTCTATTTACATCAGCGAGAAGGGAATCGAAAAGATTAAACGAGAGGCAATTCTAGAAGTAAAAGAGAGAAGAAGATTTGAAATGACTCGAAGAGTTGTGAAGGGTCGACGATGCTTTAATTTCATGGTATGTAAGGTGAAATGAATGGAGAGATACTAGCAGTCGGGTGGATCATTAATGGAAAGAGCCATATAGTAGGAGAGATGACCAAAATCCTAAGAATCGAACATCCAATATTGACATGAAAATGCGCACAATGAAAGTTACATAGCCCGTGCTCCCATGCCACTCTATACAGGCGATTAAATGAGACTGTCAACATTAAAAGTAGCTCTAGACATAGGTAAGCATAGAGGAAGAAAACCCAAGATGAGGGGGAGCTTCAAGTAGTAAACGCAAACGTACATGTACCTTATATATAGTGCCAATTGATATCCAAGACCTCTAAGACACGACACATATCGTCCCTCTCACTAATAGCTTCTCACAAAAGTGCGTCTCTGGAAAACATCAACTGGTTAGATAGGGAAAATATAATCACCGTGTAATGACACCTCTGATCGCCGACAGCTCACAATATGATCGGAACTTGTAGGAAGTGATAGTTATTGCCAGATATATTCTATATAGACTTAGACTGCAGAAGAGTTTCAATAAAACATAGATAGAATACAAGTTGAGCATAAAGGGCTCACAGTTCTTGAGGGCGTATACGCGCTATATGTTTACCCCTTTTCTCGTAATAAACAGGCGGACATATGTGAGCTTCCAATACTGAAAAAGAAGCCATACTGGTAATCAAAGATAATATTCGTTCGAACCATTAGCGATTGTGGTTCATAACTGCATCCCATATTCCTCTCCCTTTCATAAAAAAAAATTCAACTAGAACTGCTACGATCCGCTCGCCTTTCTATCGTACATAAATTTAAGGTGCCATTACATTTAATCATAATATAGCGTGTAAGATGCACACGTGTAACAAGCGCTCTCGGTTAAAGGCACGAAACACCTCAAAGATTTGTCAACATGAGGACTAAGTAGGTCAGCGATCACGTTCGTTTTTACTGAACAGTTTTGCTCAGTATTTGATCGTCTTATCTAGTATCCCCTTGCATCGATCTGAGCTGTCTCTAGTTTTAAACTACCCCTTTACGAGAACAGTAGATCAATCCAGGATTTTCGCACAAGAGAGAAAGATTAGTCGAAGTAAGGGAGAGGTGAACTGCGCTCCTTCCTAATTCATAGACCCATATAGTGAACAACGTTCTCTAACCATGTTCCATGTGCCTATATTGTAAAAATCCCTACAACGATGAATCTCGATACGAGTATTTTAGATGATCACTACAACCCAAGCTTCTTCCTCTTCTCGAGTAGTGATAATGTGTAAAATATTCAAAATATGGCGTGGTATTTGCGATACATTATCTTTTTCTGCTATGATAAACTTACAAAGCTGAATATTATTAAGAGAGTCAGACTTCGGTATAAATGAAAGCTCAGAGAGGAAATCAAGAATCTTTCCTACTACTTTTTTTGTGGTTTTCTACCTCTGATTTGATTCCGTTAGATCTAAATAATTAGTGGTAGAGAACACAAAAGATTCCTGGAACGATCCTGGATCTGTAAATTATTTTTTACACAACAATTCTAAATAGGTTTTTTAGATACAGAAATTGATTATCGATAGGTGTCTATAACTAAAATAGAAAATTCGAATCTCCTCAGTCAAAATTGATCAATTCTCCTAGGACTTTAGGATCACAAAGAAGGTTCTTCATCTATAAAATATTATATTAAAGAAAAAACTCATATATATTCTTAACTTTTACACTCATATTCTCTACCTCTAGCTCATTCTTCGGATTTTACCTTTCAGTCAAATAAATGGAGGCGGCGGAGCCGGAAGCCGGAGCCGGAGCCGGTAGCCGGAGCCGGAGCCGGATCCTGGGTATATTTTTTTTCAGATATAAATTTTTATAGATGAAAAATTATTGGCAGAAATGTGCTGAACAATTTTTCAAAAATAGTACAGAATCCTTATTTCGGATTCCGGATCCGAGTCAGGAGCCGGGATCGATGTCGGAGCCGGAGTGCCAGAGTATGATTTTTTTTCGCAACGGATATTTTTTTAGAAGATTCTGTCGACTCACAATTTTTCAAAAATAGATGCAAGAACCTCATATACGGGATCCGATGCTTGAAGCCGAAGTTTGGGGACGCTGGTCCAGCACGAGAAGCTCCGTGGATGCGAGAGCCGAACCAGTGGCAGCCGGACTAAGTCGGAGCTCTGGACGGCCACCCGGACTTATGCTTGCCTTCAAGGACCTGGAGCCGGGGATCGCTGGAAGCGGTTCCGAGCGTGTTGCATGAACCTTATATTTCGTACTTCCTCAGGTCATTAATTATCGCTTAAGATCATATAATTATCTTTGTTCAATGTAGGAAAGCACTATAGACTTTAAATGTCCATAGAAGACCGCCAATCGTCACTGTAACATATTTTAAATAGTAACTCAGATAACCCTTAGTCAGATCCGGAGCCGAAGGTCGACAAGTCGGGCGCCCGGAGAGCCCGGAGCCAGGAAGGTGAGCGGAGCGCTGAGTTGGAGGGCTGGAGCCCGCAAATCGGCCTGGCCGATGGTTCGCCCGGCAGACCGGCAGTGGCCCCACGAAAGCGCTACAGAGCCAGCCCGGAAATGACAGAAGACTGGTTATAATATATTTTTTCTCTATTCAAAGCAAAAAATACATTATTAAAGTGACGCGTGACGTAACACACACCCTAATATTTCCTGAAATTATTCTCTCTAAAAGACAGCGCAGCCGGGTACTGAACACGAAGAATTTTTTCTTCCAGGCGAAATTAAATCAGCGCGCATAAAGCCACATGGATCAAACACCCTAATTTTTCTGCGATACGTTAAATTTCGATTAAATACCGCTCCGATAACTCCCCTTTACTTAGTAAGCGGAGCCGGTGGTGGAAAGTTACACAAGCGGAATAATTGAGGCAGTAATCCTATTCTAGTGACGCTCGAGACAGCCAGTACTGGCGTTCGATCTTATCTCTCTATCGTCCGTAACCAATTTTTTAGGTTGATAAAAGAGGTGGATCTGCCAGCATGAGAAGTGCTGAACTCAATATATTCAAAACCTAAAGGCCAGAGACCTCTCTTAGCGCTGCTGGTATCCTCACCAGATTCGGTAGCGGGCAGCCTCGGATCGCAGTCGGATCCTGCGGAATAAAGTTTCTTATAAGAAAAAATTGTTTCTTTTTAAATGAAAAATTTGTTATGTTTGCTTTTTTTTTATTACCAGACCACAACGTCACCTAGCTTCTTTCCTGAGCACATGAGTCTTTCAAATATGAAGGCACAATCCATTTTCCGATCGAGGAATGAGAGGATACCGGCATCAGATCTCTGAGCGAGCTAGGCTCGAGAAGTCGGAGCAGAGGTCAGCTCTCGGCGCTTAATACAGACGAATATAAATAGTTTTTCAGGGAAGAATATTTTGTTAAATGAAAAAGAATTTAAATTGCCAGAAAATCGTGCTAAATAATTTGTCAAAATAGTGAGCTCAAAACCTTATGTCAGATCCGTGAGTCGAAGGTAGACATTCTAGCCGGAGCCGGAGGCCGGAGCCGTGAGTCGTGATGCCCGAGACAAGACACTTGCATCTAGGGTGTATGATTTTTTCAAAAAATAATTTATGTTTCTTACGTGGAGAACGAAAATAGTTTCAATGACACAGCGACGCTGAATATAGTCTTTCCACATAGTGCAGAAACTGGAGTCAGGTTCGGCCTCCGAGACGCGATTCCTGGGTAGAAATTTTCAAGAAATAGATTTCTTTAGATTGAAAAAATGGTCATTGCCAGAAGACTGCTTGCACAATTTTCAAACCGGGATTAACCCATAATCGGACCGGATGCCGGTTTCAAATCGGAGATGGCAGTCGAGCCAGAGTATTGATTTTTTCTTAAAATATTTTTTCTGATAGATGGGAAAATATTAATATTACCTTGATAGAAGACGCGTGCATCACAAGTTGTCAAAAGTAGTTCACAGTAAGACACCTGTTAGTTGGATTCCTGGATCGTGAGTCTACGAGCCGGATCCTGGGTATGCATTTTTTTTATTCGTTGAAAATATTTTTTAGGGTTGCGAAAAACTTTATTGCCAATGAAACAGAAATCGTGAGCTGACAATTGACAATCGTAAGTTCTCCGAATACCTCTTAGTGAGGCCCGGAGCCGAAGTGAAAAGTTTCAGTCACCATGCTATGTTGAGCTAACATTAAAGCGCCTGAGCTGTGGATGTCTCAGTAGCCAGAGTAGTCCTGCGCGTATGAGTGCGCAACAATCTTTTTATATATCTCTAAGAAAGAATAGTAATAGTATTGCCAATAAGTGGATATGAGAATTCTGGAACATAGCCAGAACAAAACAGATACTGAGACAAATTTCAAACAAAGATTTGCTCAGAAACCTTAGTCGGTCCGGAGCCCGATCCAACCTTTCTGTGAGGCATCTTCTCTAGTCTCTTGGTAATAAATATATGTCAAAGAGACGAGTGATGCTATAGAATGAAATAAATTGTATGTCTTAGAAGACTGTTGACTGAAGACCTATTCCGAAAGTACAGAATTCTAATCGATCTGACTTCGGAGTCGGTAGCCGCGTACGCCGGGCTAGCGCGGTTCAGTTCCGAAAGTCGGAGCTAGACAGTTAGATATATCTCGCATGTTTCTTTCTGCGAAGCGTAAAATACCTCGTTTTCTTTGTTTAAAAACGCTGATATATATATCTGATTAAAGTGACGATAGTGCTGCTCAACGACACAGAGATTCTTTCTATTAATGTAGTACAGAACACTCGACTTTTTCCTATGATCCGGAAGCCGAAGGCCGAGCTACTCGGCAGCCGGGGGAATAGTCGGCTGTACCTCCACTCGCGTGGAGACCTCGGCGTGTCCCGTAGGGTCTCCTGTTTTGACCTTGACACAAGAAGGTTAATGCCGAGCACAACGAGCTCGGGGAGAAACTGGGTCCGTTTCTTTAAATCCTTAAACTCCACTTCTGTGAAATAGATCTATCCAGGTTCGGTGTGCGTCTCTTCTATTGTCACGCCACTTTACCTAGAATTAATTTCTTTAAATGAAGAGCGATTACCCAGCAGTATTGTCTGTTTAGTTAGTGTATGCGCAAAAAATTGTATGTGCTCAGAAAGCCTCACCTGTGCTTGACAATTTTCATTAGCGCAAACCTTAGTCGGATCCGTAGCGACGCACTCTCAGGATGAGCGACATCTGTGAGGAGAGAGAGGTGTGTGTAACATTTTTTTTTAAATTATCATTTTTTTAGGTTGAAAATTTATTGCGCATGTGAGCACTACAGGATTTTCAAACAAGTGCATGTGAACCTTCTGAGCGGATCCGGAGAAGGTCATCCTCGGAGTCAGATCCGAGGAGCGGATCTGACCTTATAAATATTTTTCTCGAAAAACTACTTTTGTCTTGAGTCTGAAAAAGGTAATATTGCCTAGAAGTACTCGCTGACTAAGCTCTCAAAAGATTCACAAAAACTTAGTGGATCCGGATCCAGGAGTCCTCTACCTCGTAGCCGTTGCAGTACTAGAGAACGCCGAATCCATGTTTCATAACTCTTTTTCAAGAAATATTTTTTAGATTGAAAAATTTATTGCCGGAAGACCGTCGCATAGACACAATGATGCTCATATTGTAGATGTGCAAAATCTTTCTATCGTTAACTGGTTTAAATGTCCCAGGTCCGAGCGCGCGTGGTCAGTCGGAAACTCTCTGCTGCGACCTCGGATTTTTGCAGGTGACTTTTTAATATGAGTTATATATACCCTGTATAAGAGTGAGATTATATTTTCTGATAGAAAAAGTTTGAATAGCCCTAGCCAACGCGTTCGTCCCCGTGCATACTACCAACAACTTTAACCTTTCAAATATATGTGTGCAGGTTCAAGCCCCTATCAGTTCGGATCCAGCGGCCGCGTACTCTGAAGCTTACTCGACCGGAGCAGTTATGCACAACGCGGCAACGTAGAGTCTATTAGTCTTCTAATATTTATCTCAATACACAAAATAGATCTAACCATGTTTACTATGTTACCGCGACTGCATAGATTAAAACTCTCGACCACAACGTGACCTGCTCTCTTCACTCACTCTCTCACTGTGAGCAGAAACCTATTGCTCGGTGATGATGTGTGGGGTATCCCCGGTAGCGCGGGGTTAGCCAAGGAGAGTGGAGAAAAGCCATATGTGTATTGTTTTTTTTCTTTTTGAAATAGTGCGGATACACAGCCCTATATTACAGTGATCAAAGTCGGCTTGGTATAGGATATGTCAACATATTATCTCGCGCGGAACAGGATAACGAAGCTTACTATGGTAATTATTGGTTGTGCAGTTATTAAGTGATCAGGCCTCCCCAATCTACTTCTTACTAAAAATAATATCCTTTTAGTATATTATATATTAAAATAAGGATTTTTTTTTTTTTATTTTATATATATCCATAAAAAAATACGATATTATATATATATATTAGGTAGATCCGTATTATTACTTCAGTCACATATTGTAGAGCCTTTCAATAATATCTAGTTTGTCCCCCCCCAGGTGAGCCTTTATGAAGTTTTGAATCCTATAAATAGGGGTGGAATAATAAAACTCTCTATTCTTTACAAAGGGATAATAACTTAATATTACAGTTAGTATAGCACAATATATGTGTTATCTATCGCTTTTTCAAATACCCCAAATAACGCCTGCTCTAACACTATGTATCATTTATTGCAGGAATATTAGATTTAATCCTATCATTTAAATTCTCACTAATTACTTGGCCCTATTTGCAAATAACAGTTTAAAATTCAATCCTTTAAATTCCTTAACATCTACCTATATTGCAAAAAAGCGTGGCTGCTTTTCTCTTAGTTAATGTAGCTATTCACTGCTCCCTATAACCATTTATGCTCTATATATGTAGGTACCCTGGACTCTATTTATATATATCTCTATATATATATATTATCCAATAATTATATATATTTACTAGCCACCCTGCTGCCTTTGCATCATTCCGTAGCTCCATCACTATTTATACTTATATATCATTAATATAGGTATATATATATCATCATAATGAATTTATGCCTTAAGAGAGATGTATTATATCATTGGAGCAAGTACGACTCCGCAACCCTGATTGTGGGTGCGTCTGCTGTTCTTTCCTTTATGACCGCAAACCTCTCCCATAATTTGCACCTTACCCTCCTCATGCCTTCGCTATTTTTTTACTGCAGAATTTAATATGGGCTATATATAATGATTGCCCTTTCTTCAATTCTATTTCTTAATATTTACTACACATGTTCTTTGTAACATATCTAAAAATACAGATTCAGTACTCAGCGCGTGTATCCATAGGTGTGCTAAAACCCCTATTATATATATGATTAATAAAAACTTAAATGAAATTATCCGCATCTTTTTCAAAAACCTTTCAAAAACCTTTCCAATACCTTTCAAATATTCTCTTGAAATTGTAAAGATATATTATATGAGTTACTCTTAGTAATTATAAAGTAATGTTATTAGTAGGTTAATATATTTTTGTCGCCTTTATTAAAGTTTCAATTAGCATGTTATATACAGTATACCTCTATAGTGTGGATGCCTATTTTGTGAATTAGATCGTATATACCTTCCCATCAACTGATTGTCTACCTAGCTCTCTCCTGATAACTCAAAGAGCTTTTATAATGTTGTGATTATCTTATAATTATTAAGCAGCAGTAGAATAATATAACTTAAGATATAATAAGAAACTACAAGGTTATAAACATTGATGATGATTAGGTACTTTCCTCCCACTGACGAAATGACACTTACACGTGAAGTAGCAGTATCTCATTAGTCACGCTTACTATTCGATATTTTTAGGTAGGCTACACACATATTAAATCTACTTCACAAGTATCAACTAGATATATTTGTCTTCAACTGGGAAATAACGCCGTAACCTCCGCAGATTTGGATAAATTAGTCCTGTCGCACACTATAACCCGCAATATTCATGTTCGTCCAAATCTTCAGTTGTATGGGTCCGCCAAAACTGGACACCATTCTATGTTCGTCTTTCCTGCTTTGCTTTTAGTGGTCGCATGGAACATACGTCTTCTAAGAATTGCAATTGATCTCCGAGTATATATATAACTTATCTGTAAATCTAGTCCCGCTCTAGATTAGTAACTATTATTATATTCTTGGCATCTAATCTAGAAGAAGTGAATTTATTCTTAGGGACAAATTATATATGTTAGTCGTTTTTTTTTTAAATTTAATTCGAATAATAAATACTATATAGAAGAGGTGGTATTTATAATTAATAAAGGTATGTCTAAAGTACCTATATGGATCAGTGTTAGTTGGTAATTACTGAATTTAGGTTCTTTATTATTTCCTTTTCTCAACTGTGAGTAGTCATTTATTTAATTAACATCAAATATCAAAAGTTATATATTCATGATGTGGTGAGGGCATAGTTAGAATTGTTAATTGCGAACTCCGGCAAGCGACCCCATGGTGAGCCAAGGATAAGGTGCTTCAGAAGTAAGTGTGGAGAATGAGAAATGAGAGTGAAATAAGTAGGAATGCGCCCTCGTATTAATAATGCGGGAAGAGATGGATTGTAGATTCGTGGCGAAATATTCAGGTGGTACAAACTTTGAGGCGAAGCGCCATTATAGTGAGAACATAGGATTGGCGAGCGTCGTGTTAACATTGACCTGGCTTGATTCAGTGGAATACGTAGGTGAAATAGGGCCAGTAAATGGTTGTTGTTGTGATGCTGACTGTGTGATTACTCTAGCTGGTAAAGTATGACTAGCGAATGTGGTGAGCAGGTCATGCATGATGTACAAATGTCTGCAGGTTCAATAATAAGTGGAGATTAATAATGATGGATGAAAAAGATAACAGGAATAGTTTGCACCTAGAACATTGTAGAGCATGAATACAAGTCTGGTGAATGGATAAGTGAAGATTAGCCGTATGGTTGCAATGTTATTTAAATACTGTCCTTAAGTGGGATATGTGACGAAAGGGAACTTATAGATCGTGAGTGTGCTAGATCTTAGCATGGTGAACTCGAGTATGGCATTACTCTGTGCGGATAATTGATATTAGATAGTGAAGATAAATGTGATACTGTGAGATATAAATGAGATATATAGGTTAAGATATAAAACTTAATAGATATATATATGAAACATCTGCTGGGCTTTACACGGCATGTTATCTACGATTGATATTAAATATAAGTTCTAGATTAAATTTATTGCTCCTGCGGGTGTTACCATCATAAGGAGCACAAAGTACCCAAAGCTCAATTATTAGTTCAAGTACGCCATTTTTGACCTCGGACAGGGATACGGTGCTCGGCTAACAATGGGGTATATATTAATATGCTATACTTTATATTTATGATATTTATTTGACTTATTCGTCGCTCACCTTCTTTCTCTCCGTCAAGACCTCGGGAGGTCAAGGTAGAGAGCAGCATATCATTGACAGCCGAAACACTGTTAAAAGCAGCAGAACATGATTGTAATGCTCAACCGAAAGACCCAAAGACCTCACCCTTTGTGACAAGATTCAGACATGGACAGAACGGTGCCAGCAATCTATGATGAAAATTCAATATCACGTGGCGCCGGCACCTGAGGACATGCCTTGTACACCCAAGTGGCGAGGCGACAACACCGACGACAAAGGTCAGTGCAATAACTCGGCACTTATGGATACCAAGGTGGCTATCACTCATGGAGGCTGCAATTATCCGATAGTCGAGCTCGCCACCGGGATTCCCTCTGGGTCACTTAAAAGGATACCATATTAGGGCCCAAAGATGCGGGGGCCACAACCATATGTTACCTCTCTCCTCACAACAAGCCTCTTCGCTCACATATCATCTTCTCCCCCCCTCTATTAATTGTTATAACCGCACCTTTCTCTCGCTCTCTAGAGACAAACTCTAGCCAACATCCCTTATCTGCCTCCTGCCATTGGTGAATCTAAACTCTCACATGCAGTCACGATTCACTCTACATATATGCATGAAGGTGTGCATGACTAATTAGTATGATATCAGGGGACTACCGAAGAAATATAGGAATGTGAGGGACAGATTCTAGATGAATCGTGATTAGTTTCATGCACGCTCCCCTATCGATATTAGATCTATAGCTAGTGAGTCATCTATGTGAAGAGTGAGGATGTATGCTGTAGACTTCTCCATATCTGGTGGTCTTGTGATACAGCGATGGTTCTGGCTATAGTGACTGTGATTGCCGTGTGCCTCTCTATAGCAGAGTATATAAAGGAGTGCAGAGAATGAGTAAATCTTCGAAAAGACACACCAGAGACCAAATGTAGCAAGGCACTGACTGCTCTTCTCATGGGCGGAACATCTATGGAATTGCAATTAGGATTCGTATGTATACATTAACATATGTGTATGATAACCTCCATTGAATATGAAGGGATAATGATGTGATAGCGCGTCGAGCGTGCTACGGCACTTCTGCAGTTGAGGCAGAAAAGCTGGTGGATTCACTGCCCGTCAACATACAAAAAAGACGGAAGGCGTCACCCGGTAGAAGAGTGTAAACGTGTCAAGAATAGTTTACAGAAGAATAAAATGATGTCTCTACCTACAGAGTGTCTGGAAGTGAAAACTATCGACACCTCAAACCAAAAGAGAGAGAAGAGATAGAAATAGATGACTACATATTGACAGGTTATACTATCAGAGCAGTTCCGCTTCGATAGACACTGCCTTTGGAAACTCGATACTTATTTAAATCCATAGATGAGTGGGGTTGGAACCTCACACAAGTTGCTGGGGCTACACGTCAATCTTCTGGGGTGCTTCCTGGGTTGGCTCAGGAGGCAGCGGCAAAATTCTCCAAATAAAGGTCAGCCAAATATAACTTCCGACATTAGGTGAAGTGCTAGCACTCTCGTTAGCTAAAAATGTGTATAGTGTGCGACAAATTGACAATAATAAGACGAGAAATTTTTTTCGCGGCTTCGCGCCAGGACGAATCAGAACCGACTCGAACAACAGCGTCGTAGCCTTATAAGATCGGATGACCTATTAACGATGGAGGCGCTTCTATATCGACACACTTATCTTTATTAGCGTAACGCACTCCCTCTCCCCAGAAAAAGAAAAGCAGTCATGACACTTGAAAGAATTTCTTTGCTTTTCTTATCACTCCATATTGAAAACTCGATATTTTATTCAAATCTAAATAGAAAGGAGTGGTTAATTACAAAGGAACCACCTTGCATGGGAGTCGTGTGAAGCGAGAGTGCATTTCTACGTGAGTTTTGCTTGTCCACGGTAGTTACGGGAGTCAAACCAACCAAAAGTCAAGACAATACGCGATATTTGGCACAACATGCTTGTCTTGCACACAGATTTGCATTTTAAATTAGTGCGAGAATAGAAAAATTCACTACAGCTAGCCAGGATGTCGAGAACCAATCGACAGACAGCGGTATGATGAAACTAAAACAATTATGTACCAAGAGGAGTGGAATAAATCCACTGAGTTTCAGATCCGACACCTCCCAGAAAAAAAGAGTGTTATCGTTACATTTAAGTTTCCTGCTTCCCCCATAAAATTTCACTGCTTTGAAACTCCATAGAAACTTATTAAAATCCACAGAAGAATGGTTGGAACCCCCTTCTGGGCCTACACGGCATTCTTCGTGTGGAGAATAGCTGTGCGATGACATGGGAGGGAGGATACAAGTAGAGTCTAGTGCACGAGACCACGCAAGCGAGTCAGAGCGTAGGACGCCAAACAGGCGCACAACATGCCTTACGACAAATTGCAATTGAAGTACGAAAAAGAGATTTCGCTTCGCGCCAGGACTCGAGGACCAGACAACTCTCTTAGCGCTCGTTCGCCTTACGACCAATCTTATATATCTATAATGGAGGCTCTCTCCCGTATGCTCCGGATCCGCCTTCCCCTAATAATATAAAATACTAGCGCAGTACACTACGCGATAGTGTTCCAAATCTCCTGTACGACTGCAAATATCACTGCTTTGGAAACTCGACACTTACTTAAATTCACAGAGAAGGGATGAGTGTTGATTGGGGAGAAGTCTACGGCTGGGGCTATACGGGCATTCGTATACGTGGGGAGAGTTGTCCTGAGCGGGCTTGTTATCGAGGAGCAACCTGAACTCCGCTCGAACAGACAGTCAAATAAC
Organism: Trachelipus rathkii; assembly: GCA_015478945.1. NCBI lineage: Eukaryota > Metazoa > Arthropoda > Malacostraca > Isopoda > Trachelipodidae > Trachelipus > Trachelipus rathkii. The sequence goes on along the minus strand of JABUQX010058371.1, from coordinate 14,666 downwards.
GCCGACATGGGCACTACAGGCCACGCCGACAAATTTGCAATAATAAGAGCGCATAGTAAGATTTGCTCACAAACTCGCGACAGGACTCGAGGAGCGCATCGACAAAAGACAACGTCCGCCGATTAGAGCCATTAACATAGTAGGCATATTGCTGGTGCTGTACTATTACCTCTGAGACATAAATGATCTCGATTACCATCTCATACTCGCCGGAATGAGAAAAAAATGTGTATCAAATACTATCAGAAAATGTTGTGTCGAGAGAGATCTCCTGCTCTCATATCACTGACGCTTCTGAACTCGATACTTATTAAAACCCACAGAAGGATGGTATTGGAACCTCTGATGTGGCTACACGGCATTCTTCCGAGAGGGGTGTTCATCGTTACAGGAGCAGACCGAGACCAAAGTCAATAGGAACGGCCGACATCCGCGACGAATATCGAGTCTTGTTAGCGACAAACAATCTTGCCAACGTAAAGACGAAAAAAATTTCCACTCGCGCCAGGACTCGGAACCATCGAACAATACAGCACGTTGCCGGTATTTGAGACAAGTGTACAGGGAGGCTCTACCACTCGTCCAGATCCGCCTATGACCCCAAACAATACAAGGCATCTACTCTGAATCTGACTTTACAAAAAACTGACACTGCAGTCCGAGATTTATCAACAAGACTTTGAATACTACTCGCTAGCGTGAGTATTAAATTTCAAGGAAGAGGTGGTTGTGAAACCCCTCTGGAGTGAGCTTACAGCGCATATTTTACAGTCAAGGGGAGTAGCTCTTAGGCGTTAATCAGAGCGAGCCGACCATGCGAGAAGGTAACATAGCGGAATTGTCCTGTGCAGAATGCCGCCTCATAACAATTACAATCGATTGTAGCGAGGAGAAGATATATGCTAGTGAATTAAGACGGAAAAAAAAGTTCACTCGCGCCAGTCACGAACCAGTCGAGCAAGAGGCGGTCGCCGTTAGATCATATTTACCAGGGGGCCAGACCGGATTTAGCTACTAGTCCGATCCGCCTTCTGCCAAAAAAAAAGACATCTAGAGCGAAAACAGCTTTTTTCAAATCACCTGCTTCAATCACTGCCTTTGGAAACTTGCTATATAACCTAATCAATAGGGAGGTTGCATATTGGAACCTAATATATATAATATATATATATATAATATATTTATGACGTAGTAATTGTATAGTGAGTAAAAGTAAAGTATAATAGTTATACGCTGATAATATGAGAATACAATAGTATTCGAATATATATATAAGTTCTATATTATTAGAGCTAATATATATATATAAGCATATGCACTTTTATTAGTTAGTCCAGTAAAGCTGAGTTATTATATATTAGGTTGGTAAGACAATTAGTTATCATTACAATAATTATATAGTAATATTAGGTATTATAGTCACACATCAATTATCTATTTTGATAAAGTACGAAATGTCCATACGCTATGTAGTATTATAATATTATATAAAAGATATATAGTGAATAAAGGTTTTTTTTTTGCCCACTAAAAAATGGAAAAAAATTTTCCAATGAATGGTGTTCTTTATTGAGTACGGATATTTCGTCTCTAGCTGTAGTTACATACAGTTTTTCTTAGTCTTACTCAGTTTGGAATGAGATAAGAATAGATATATTTTCCATATAAAGAAAGGAGAGAAAGACGCATAGAGACAGATTTTATTTCGTGCCTACAATTTCTGACGAGGAGGAAGACAGGAATATATCCCACGTCTCAGCGATAAAGCGTTATATTATGAAACTAGATCCTTTGACACGTTCAATCATTGGAAGATTTGGGTGTTGTAGCAACCGACGATCATATGGTGAGAAGAGTTTTCAGGGTGGTAGTGTTTCCGGCGTTGAGTGAAGTGGACTTTCTCCTGTTTCTAGCAATTATATTATAGAAGATGCTTTTCAGAGACAAGAAAAAAAAGAAATTTATTTTTTTATATATAAAAATAAAAAAAAATTATCAAATAGAATTTCGTAACTAATAACAATTTAGTTAACCCACTAACATCTGGAGTAATATTATTGCATAAAAAAACTTGAAATATTTTTAAAAAATTAAAGATTTAATTATTTTGTATAGCTGTTTTAGTGTGAAGAGCATTTCAAAAAAAAAAAACTCCTCTCTTCACCCTAAACTGTGCAAAAACGAACAGTTTTGTTTTGTTTGTTTTTTCCATAAAATTAAAGATATCATAGTTGTTCATCAAAAAAATATTTTCTTTTATCGGTTTGAAATAGTTGAGATTTTGCTATGAAGTCTCCCCTTAAGAGCAACAAAAGATTATCGTAGTAGAATGAAAAAAAAAAAATTAAACCCAGGCAACATACGAAGTTTATGAGCATTCGAGGTTTTTGAGACACGTTACAAAAGTACTAATGTGTTTTACATAAGTTTTTGGGGATATTTTAAACCAGGCGAAGATGAAATCTTAGCTATCTGAGTCTCAGACAAGAGAAAAAGGATATGATTTGAGTTAGAGAGGTGTGTATTTAGCGGAGATTATCAAAGTTAGAGTGTAAACTCTTGATCTTGTTATTGACATTTCACATTTCACAAAAACAATCACAACAGTCATGTATTAGTGGTGTCCAGAACAAACTTAGAATTGCTACCGCAACAATACAAGCTCAAGAAATGTATTTTCGTAGCCGCGAATGCTGGTGGGAAAGAGAAGGGAATTAGTTTTTTTGGCCTCTACTAGACTGAAATCACACAACTCTGGTGAGTTGATTTGGTACATTATATAAATGATGGAATAGTAAGTGTGTATCACCAGGATATAGCGTGTCATATTCATTTTTGTAAATAAATGTATTATATATGTGGGTATATCTGAATATATAATTGTATATATATATATATATATATATATATATATATAGGTTTACCTAAATTATAGGATATATTCGTCGGGTGATTGACAATAGGTTGATACTGCGAAAAATTGTAAATTTGTCCCTGATAGAATAATTTATCATCAATAGCTGAAGTATGATTAATGTGGTAATAGTAATATTGGTGACCATATATGATTTATAGATAATAAGTAATATTATTGATCACTCTTTATCATAGGAAATCGCTACTTATTATATTTTTCTTTGACTATTACTCCAATCTAAGAATCCAGTATATATAACTGCTTATTAGAAGCTAGTTTTGGCTGGAGCGTATTATAATACATATTATAGGAATTCAGTTATTTCCATTTTCGCTCATTTTCTAGGTTAAGAGTACTCAAGGGATATTTCTTCCATTCTTTGAGTTGGTACTAGTAGTCTTCTAGATCAAAATACATCAAATCTTATCTTATTGATGGGATTTGATCGAGTAGTATTCTAGATTCATGCATCAAATCTTTATATACTATTAGAATATGTTCCTCTGCTTATGATTCCCGTTTTCTTATAAACGTTCTTCGCAATATTTCATAGGATAAATTCCACTTAATAGTAATTCGAATTGTTTTACAAAGAAACTCAGTGATTAGATATATATCTCATGGTATATTAAAAGGTAAGTATATATACAAATATATATCTATATAGATGAGAAATAACTATTATATTATTAATGTAAGAGTAGTATGTCCATATACACGGATGTGTAGTGTGTGTAGATGTGTGTGTGTGTGTGGGGCTCTCTCCAAAGGATTATATCCAAGTGCTAAAGGGAAAGATGGAAAAGTGATAAACAACAGAAGAAAGATTGATGAGAAAGTTGTAAATATACGTGGCCTAATTTAGAAAGGTTCTTAATGATTTTGCGAATGAAATGATAAATGAAGGAATTATTACTGAATAATTTCAACGGGATCCGATCATGTGAGAGAGGTTAGGGCTACTGGATTAACAACAGGACTTTTCAGCCTCTTGCAAAAGCTCGATGACCAGAATTGGAAACTATTGTTCCATAAAACATGAAGTAGAAAACTCTGGGAGAGATAATTTAGAGGTCAAGTAAAAGTAAATGCTGGTGAAACTGATATGGTGAAAGCCATACTTTGAGTGTAATATTTAAGGATTAACATTTTTAACAATAGCTCTGAAAAACTCGATCTTCCAGAGAACTCTTTGACAGAGGCTTAGATTCCAGAGGAAGATGATGCTGGTACAATAACAGGGTGGTTGCCCTTCCTGTAAGTAGACAACAAAAAAGGTAGAAGAGAAATTTGATGATTTTAAAAAGGTCTTATCAGACATATTCTTAGATTTGTGGAGTGTATTTTCCGACGTCTTGACGAAATTGAGCAACTTGATATTATTTATTTAGATTTCACCAATCGTAAAGTACTAAACGTTAGAGTAACGGTGAGTCAGACCTGGAATGCAGAACATTTTTACGCTTGAAGGTCACATTGAAATTTGCCATCAATGGAGAGGCGACGGTTAATAGATGTGACTATTTTTTATAACAATTTCATATCTTTTGTTCATATTTTTTTTATCTAATAACTATCAGGGAATGTACAACCACTTTAAGATTATTTATTTTTAATTTGTTTATTCATCTATCTATCATTTTAATAATTTAATAACTTCTCTGAGATTGCTTCTCTTTCATTGCATTCATTGATTAACGAGTCTAAAACAGTTTCGAATATCTTAAAAGATTCACGGTTATATTCTTTAGTTTCATTAATAATTTTTCTGACTAGGAATGTTCTTCTGAAAGTTTCGACTGAGCAAAAACAGTTTTGATAAATATAACTTCTTTCTAAATTGCAGAATTTTTTACCGAATATCAAATGTAGATTTAGATTTACCGTGCAGCGATATATTTAATTTACTTTGCTTCGATGTTATACCGCAAAGAAAGAAAATATCTCGGAAAAAGTTAACATCTGATAATTCACAATGTTGATTGTTACTTTTTTAAAAAATCAGTTATATGCCGCTGCAGAGATACAGTAGTTTTTTCTAATACCTGTATTTTTGATACCCAACTTATTTTTGGATGATGTGGCACATCTAGACTTATATCATCATATTAATCATGGTCATGTTTTGAAAATGTCGATTTCTCGTTATATTTGCTCGAACATAATTCACAATACCTATAATTTTTTTCAATGCGTCATTTAAAGCGACAGATTTGGCACAGAGATTTTGCCGATGTAAAAGACAATGAAAAGATATTAGTATATTTGGATAGGAGAGTTCTCTTTTAGGGTATGCAGCAAATCTTTCGTTCTTCCTAGTCATAGATTGATAGATAAAGCACAATCTATACAAATACTAACCAAGTTAGTATAATTTTATCCGATATTGCAACATTTATCTTTAAAATTATTGAAAATGTCAATTCCTCTCGTCTTTCTCTTAAGGGTGCCTAAAACGAGCAATTTTTCAACTAAATAAAAATCTTTAGTAACATCAAGCACAAAATACAGTACTTGTGCTGAAGCAGCAAAATCTTTCGATTTTTTCAAAGCTATCGAGTATTAAACATTTTCTTCTTTAATTTTTTTTTTTTTGCTGAGTTACATTGTGATCTGTATTAATTATTTTTGAAAGACAGTCATCTTTATTTATATTAACTTTATCCGACTTTAACAATGTAATACTTAATTAGTTCTGCTTCGTTAATGGTTTACGATTTTTGCCAGGCAAATATGCTACCTTTTAACTTGCCTCAGTCGTAACATTCCTTCGATCCAGGCATAACACTGAGTGAAATAATTGCCTCTGTTTATGCATTCCTTCTTTTAATTTATTCAGTGCTATTTTTTGAATCTCACCATCTAATTTGACATAATTATTGTCCTCTTGAGTTCTCACTTTGTTTCTTAATTTTAGAAATTAGGATATTACAGGAATTTGGATATTACAGAGCAAATAATTTATTTACTACTAATAAACAGTACAAAAATTTGTAATTCCCATTCATCATCAAAATTTTATTTACTTCTTGCACAGTTGTTTTTCTCTCTTTTAGACTTGATGAACTGAAAAAAATAATCATGAGTTAAATTATTTAAGCTAACAAGGGGTATCGAAATAATCAAAAAATATTTATAAACAGACACACACACATGCGTATGGAACACTACTGGGACCAAACTACTGACAGACTAAAATACGGACGAAAATATTTAGAACACAAACTTTAACTGTAATCTAAGTGATGCAATTGGCCCAAAACATGCGTTTCATAAAGTTGCATAAATTTTTTGGTATTTTTACGTTTGTATGTGTTTTTGTATATTTGAATGTGAATGAATTAAAAAAAATAGATATGTTTCGTTTAAATTTGGCACGATGATTTATCATTAACTACTTATTATTTTGTACGAGTTCACCAACTATTTCCCATTATACATTATTGTAACTAATTTGAATTTGTTTCTTACATAATTATGATTTATCTCAATAAGCATTAGAAAGCCGCACTTGATGGACCATAAGGCCACATGTGGCCTTATGGCAGGTTCTTCACCCTGCCTTAGACTGTTGCATAAATTATCACAAATTTGAATAAACTTGATAAAATATTTGTCAAGCTAGAAAATAAATCTTGCAGTTATTTATGACAACAAATCAACATGGAAGCCAATAAAAATCAAAGTTCCTCACAGTTCATTGTAAGACCAATTCTTTTCCTAATATATATAGATAATTTGAATGATGGATTGAAAGATTTCTAAGATTGATCATGATACTATATTAGCTACCCATTTCTCCTTAGAATCTTGTGAGTTGAAATAAAGTTCAACCTGATTTGGATACACTTCATCGTTGGGGTGATTAGTTGCAAATAAATTTAATTTTCCAAAATTGTAAATTTGCTCGCTTGAATCCAAGATCTATTTCAAATTATTTTTATTTTATCTTTCAAATGAATTAAATTTCAAAGTGTCGCCCGTATATGCTAAAGTTTGAATAAATTTTGCTATGTTGTGTGGTGAAGTAATCTTTGTGTCCCAGAAACGCGAAATTACACAATCAACAAAGACATCATATTAACATTATGGTTCTATAAATAAAAGGATACTGTGGATTTGTTTTGCCGTTTCCACAATACGGTGAGCCGATATTTTTCTTTCTCTTTAAGGTATGGTAGAGAACATGGCAAATGGGATACTTCAAAAGATACAATGGAGAGAAACAAAGGCTTCACGAGACGGAGAAGAACTCAACTATTACACGAAGATTTCAAGAACCAAACCCGTACTCGGTCACATTATGGAACTCAAGCCGGAACATTATATATAATAAGTTATTGCATAACTTATTATTTTGAATTTTAGTTAGAACTTTTATAATATTTTAGTTTACTTAATATTTTGATTAATACTTTTATAATATTTTAGTTTATTTAATATTTTTGATTTTTTAATCTCACTTCAAATTTTTAAGTTTTAAAAATTTTTAAGGGGGGAGATTCTGAAAAGCCGATTGCTTAATCTGGAAATATTCTAAACAACAGGATATCAATTAAATTAAAATAATATTATTTATAATGGTGAAACGGTAAAACCCACTGGGAAAACCAATGGGCAAAACCCTTCAATAATCAAATATGTTTTATTTAATTATTTAGAAAATTCCCATTGCTCAATCATTTTTCATAAACAAATTTCTTTTATAAATTATTAATTTGATTTCCCAATTTCAATAGATTTCACAAGATTTCTTAAGATCTCCCACAGGATATACATCCTATGGAATCCCAGATTGACCAACCTAATTAGTATAAAAGAGGAGGAACAGAGCCAGAGGCTCATTCTCTCGCTGCAAATTAACCATTTAAAAAGAAATAAATAGAATTCAAAGTAACTTTAAATTTAATATTATTAACTAAAGCGCTAAAACCGAAATCTTTATGTCTAAGTCATTCCTGCGTACTTACTCTCTCGGTGAAAAATCCGCCATAAGACTACAAAAAATCGACTCAAAATTCTTCTCAACCTCCGACTCCTCAATTATTTTATAAAACCTGACGTGCATGGAAAGAAATTTTTCAGGCTGCCAATTGCTCAGCTTAAACTCAGACCTATTTCGTATTCTTTAAATATCGCTTTAAAATATGTGATAATTAAAAGAGCTTATTCATTCCATGTTGGTTAATCTATTATCGTTCACTACCAGCTTCACCATAACATTTCCTAGTTGGTATGTATATTGAATGTGGCATTAAATATATTGCAATATATATAACTCTATATTAGATATATTATATTATATATTATATTATATTATAAATAAATATATTATATATAAATTAAATTTTGCTAAATTCAATTTTACTTAGAAAAGTCGAGCCTTTCGAATCAAGAGACAAACCGAAAATAAATTCGTAAGTAGAAAAAATCCATTAATAATTAATTATTTATTGAAATCATTAACTGAACAGCGAAAAGGAAAAATAAATCAATTTTTTGCAACACTATTTTATTTTTTTATTTTAAAAATCAAATTTTTATATAATTTCATTTTTTTTTAATTTTTCATTTCCCAAAAAAAAATCAAATTAATTTTTATTGAGTCCATTTCAAATTAAACTTCTACGCTCCTCTCAAATTTCATTTTTTACAATCAAATAACAACTTTTAATCTTGTCCGAAGCTTATTCATTTAAAAATTTTGTCCGCACATCATTTTCAAATTTTATGTTAAAAAGGTTATTTTTTTAATATTAGAAAGTCCTTTCGGAAAAGTATTCGAAAGCACATTAACTTCTAAAAAACAATTTAATGGGTCAAAGTTTCATTTCGAATCAACTTGATTATTCAAAACCTTATAATAATGAACAGTAATAATAGAAAATAATAATATAATAATAATCATAATAATAATCTAATGCGTCTTGCAATAATAATAATGAATAAAATCATGACCCAGAACATAATTAATAATAATAATTAAATTAATGCAAGCGACAGAAAATTCGATATGTAATTCAAGGCAGGTAAAAAATAAAAGCTAACGGTAAAGCCGATATATTTATCAGTAAAATACGATATAAGAGCAAAGCAAAAATATTAAGACCCAAATATCCTCTCTATAGCGGAGGTCGTATCTAAGTATAAGTATCGCCGAACCCCGTTTTATTATCACGGTATACCCAATAGGTCGGCACCGTAATATTGATGCTCAGCATTTATTGAGGTTCAGGTACATTTGATGGTTCAGTACATTTTGATGGCTTCCCAATCACCGAAGGAGTATCTAGTGGGTTCTATGTAAGTGTCTTCTTAATTGAGTATTAGTATTGAAGTGCCAGATGAAATGTGTAGTAGGTCCAAGTGTAAGTTATTTGGCCAATATATAAGATTTGCCTCATTAATTTTGAGTAAGTGCCAAATATAATAGGTAGTATAATCGATGCCACATATAGTGTCACAATAATAGTGTATATAAGTATTAAAAGTATATATAAATAAATATCCACAACTTTTTTCAGCGTATTGGCACGACTTCACTAACTTTTAAGGTCATTTTCGACCACTTTTTTCAAGCTTTTTCTATAAGGGTGACTCATTCACCTATATGCAGCTACTTATAGAATAGCCTGATACTATACTTTATATATAATATTAATGATTGGGTGTCGTATCCCCGTAGGTTATAAGGGTATTTTGAATTATGAGGAATCGATGTATATTGGATTTGTAAATTTCATGGCTAACAACCCCCTTACTGGTATTACGAAGTTGGTCTTGAGTGAGCTTGCCTTACTATTGAGTGTTTTGTTAGTTCTTTTTTTTCTTCTTATTCTAATGACATATTAAATTTGTTGTAAAAGTATACATTAATATACCTTCTGATAAATTTCATACTTATATATATAGTCTAAATAGTTCTAGTTATGACCAATTTAGCAAATTTCGTAAATTTACATTTAGTTAGAGTTAAAGCTTATTAATATTAGTTATTCATTTTATAATATTTTTAGATAATTTTTTTAATTATGATAATAAATAATATAATAATAATTCTACATAATGTTCTATTTGAAAATACTTTAAAATTTATTTTATTTAGATATAACCTTATATAGCTATAATTAAATATTATAAATTTTAGAAATAATTTAAAAAAACAGTATAAATATATATAATCTAAAATTCACTAAATCTAAAACCAAACAAATCCGAATTTAAATATCTAACTTTTTCAACAACACAACTAAGAAAATAATATAATAAAATATTAACTATTATTAAATTATTAAACACTATATTGAAATAATTTTGTTATTTTATTATCAACACTATAATGAGAATGACAAATTTCTTTAATATAAGCCCAGTCCTTAACAGCTCTCCATAAGACAGGGCTTAGCACGATAACCATAACACTTTACACTCACACTTCACCAATAGACCACTTTCACTTAGCATACATACACACTACTGACCACTTATAAGCGCTTACCACTAGCCAATAGACACTGTAACAACGTAGCCCATGGACTAACAGTCCTAAGATAGCCAAGCTTCCATTATTTGCACACACCTACACAGATGGTAACACTTACACTTACACTCACACACTACGGAGATGATATAATTATTTGGAGCATTATCTCTCATTTAACCCTCAATGAACATGGTTCAGGGTTAGAGATGGCCTCGAAACTTTATGTGTGATGCCTCGTTAATAGCTTTCCGCTTAATGTTTAAAAAAAACTCCGGAAACCCATGAATCGCTTTTCTCAGGACCTTAATCTTGATGTCACACCGGATTCCAACCTGTTGACGGATTTGATATGCCGCCTTAAAAAGTCTCTGAACTTAATATACAACGCTCACAGGTTAGATAACATTTTACATAACCTTTTCTAGCTTTTTCTACCCTCCATTCACCCGTGAAGAAACAGTAAGCTTATTACAATTGATGTCTTATCCGACCATTAAAGTGTCAATAATAATAGCTGATTAGCCATAGGGGAATCGCATAAAGCTAATGCGCCTTATCAGAATACGCAACACCACAGTAGAGACATCACCAGCCAACCAGCTCCTGGTGGTTCTCCCACTGAACAGCAAGACTTCCAAGAAAGCGCTGGAAAGCCAACACCAACCCTGTTGCTTGCTCTTGGACGTCGTCACGAGGAAAGGCGGAGCATAATATATTAACCAATATTTCCTTTCGCAATAGTTTCAAGTAACCAGTTAATTTTGCCTTGGCCACGCGTCCCAGCGCCCGTGCGACCTTGACCGCCGGGGCTGGGTGCGCAAAGAATCCCGCAGGATGACAATTAGAATACTCCTCATGTGCGCGAAGTGAAACATAAGTCTCCAATTATCATCTACATAGCGCTGGAAATCGTTTATCACCCATATCCCATCATTTTTATTATTCATTTTTTTTTAAACTTACCGTTCCACGGAACCAGGTCCTTATTTTAATTTAATTACGAACGATTTTCCTAGTCGAATACCTATATAATAAACCTTAGTTTATAACTATCATCACGAATTTTTAACCTATTATTTAACTCATATTTTTATTAACATTGTAAAAATTTGAAAATGTTAAACTTATTCAAAAAAAAATTTCTTTTATTAAATATATCATGATCATCATTTTAATCTTTATTACTTAAACCATTTTTATTAAAATAACATATATAATTTTTTTACAGACCATCTAAAAAACTAATAGTATTATTAATAATAATCAGTAACTCTTAAATAGATATATATAGGTATGATTTGGTGTAACTATTTTTTGCCTTATGACTATGGCTTTTGTTCTCTTCTGCTTTATGGCTTTAACTCATATGTGTTTTACTGGAGCTTTAACTCATATATTTATTAACATTAACAATTAACCTTAAAGCAGAACATCAGTAGTAAATCCAATAGAGTGCTTAAAACATAGCAACAAGGGGTTTTAGTATGCTTTTTGGGTTTTACGCTTTTACTGCTTTAACTCATATGTTTTTACTGCTTTTAACCATATTTTTATTTGCGTTTTATACCCTTTAAAGCAGTAAATCTGAGTAAATCAATTGAGGTGTTACATAGCAACAAGGGGATTTGTACGCTTTTGCTTTACTGCTTAACTGCATTACTGCTTAACTCTACCGGATAGATTCTCGAGTTTACTAGATTACTTTACATGGCCTGTTTATTTTTAACTCATATGTATTACTGCTTTAACTTTCAATGATATTTAGAATTTATAATAAACTATTATATACCCTTAAGCAAGTGATAAATCAGTAAAATTTCAAATAGACTGGTAGTTTACAATTTAAGCAATCAAGGAGGTCAATAGATTAGTACGCTTGTTAATGTTTTGTTACTTGCTTATAACTGTACTTGTCACTAGATGCTTCTCGTCAACACTCATAAGTATGTTTGACTGCTTTACTGCTTTGTGAGAACAAATATGAATACAAATAGTTGTAAAAATGTTATCTAGACTCAACGTCCTATGTCTTTATACATATAAGGGCTGTTTATGCATACATTAATATATCCATTTTATTTAATTATGTTTTATTTTTGTGTTATGCAAAAGTTTTGAATTGAATATTTAATATATTATTTTTGGTTTAAACTTTGAAAAATAATCCTTTTTATTTTTATTATTTTTATTTTTATTTTTATTATTATTATTTTTATTTTTATTATGATGATTATTTATAAAGTTCTTTTGAATTATTATTACTATTAGTTTATTTACTTAATGTGTATTTACTTGACATGCACTAATATTTTATACTTATTATTATTTTTATTTTTTGATTATTATTATTTTATTCTTTATATTATTATTATAATACTATATACCTTAGTGTTATTACTTCATGCCTATTTTATATCTATTATTATTTTTATTTTATAAATAATACATTTGAATGTTGCGACAATATCGATCTAGTTAACATTAATGTATACAATCTTTGGTATATAGTGTTATTTACTTTTATGTTTCGCTAATATCTCTCTTTATTATTATTATTTTAATCGATTTTTTATTAATTATCACTTTCTACTTTTTCATTATTATTTTATTATGATATAACCTTATGTATCAAATTACTGAGTGTTATTTCACTTCCCCATAGTCTTCTTGGTACTTTATTATATCAGTTATATTAACACAGACACACGTACACACCCACACTTACAACACACACACACACTTACACACACCATCACTTACACACACACACCACCTACAACCTACCACACATACAATATATAACATATTAACCTACTTACCTTACACAACCACCGACACTTATTACACTCGTCAATAGACCCTAATTTCCTTGTTTTAAAACATATCAAATAATTCTCTTATGTAGATTGAATACTCAGAACGTTAATAATTTATTTAAAAACATTTTATGTTTTAATTAAATTAGCGTACATTTATGATTACTCATTAATCAAATATAACTTAAAAATATTTCAACGTTTCTTGAATATCTTCGAGAAGAAATTTTCATTTCCATAGATGGAAATCATAAGCGAAATTTATTATAATCTTTAAAGTCATTAAATATTCTTAATATGTTTATAAATTTATATAATTATAACTAGCAAGTTTTTAAAATAATTTTACTAAAATTTTATGATTTAAAATTCTTATTAAAAACATTATATTTTACAGTACCTATAAATTAAACGTAACTTAAACTTTCAGTTATAAATCTCAGTTAAGGCAAGCCACCTAGCACCCCCTACCACCCAAGCCTTTATGCCACGTTTTGGTTTATATCTATTGGAACTTACTTTGCCTTTACTATCATCTTTAGTTCATTGTTTCAAAATTAAGATATAAAAAATAACAAAATTAAGTTAACTTCTCTTGACTAGCATAACATGCATATATTATTAAAAACTTCATATCTAGGTTTTTTTATTATAAACATAACATATATATATAAAATACCATTTTATTATTTAATTCGCTCGATTGTTAACTCTAAAAATTATATTTCAAAGTTTTTTTTTAAAAGATATTCCAGGTTAATTTTCATTTATTTATTATATCTGTGTACCGCCAGATTGACAATCCAACACATCACGAAAAACATCAAACAACCCATACAGCGTCCACTTACAGATACAAAATCTGACCTCTCTCTAGTTAAATGTGTCTCTCAAATACACACTTTCAGTGCTATAAATATCTAGGTTTATAAATCCATTCTTTGCATACACCCGGGAGCCTATGGAATTTAGGCAGGCCTAACTTATTACTACGGTCAAAAAGAATGATATAATTGTTACATAAACTTGACACTTTTCTTATAAAACATATATGGATTTTGGCCTTTATGTTGAATTTTCTGAGCCATAATGCAGACATTAACATATACTCGTATTTAATGAACCTCTGTCTGAACTGAAGAGTGTATCTGCGATGGAAGTGGGTAATTGTGCTTTTAAAGCATCTAAACTAAAAGATGCAGGATCTGAATACAGTCTTGCCAAAAGATCCTGAGATAATGTGGTGTTAAGGCTTCCAAGTCCTGGAAAACCTAGACTTGGAAAAGCTCCTTGGCTTAAATTTTCCGTTGTTGATAGAAGTTTTCTATGTAGATTTAAATTTGATGCGTGTCTATCTCTACTTCTTTTAGAGGGAAATGCCGCGTTACAGCCTTCAACTGTACATTTGTGCATTAGTTTTAAATGAACGTTTTGATAATGAATCTTAACA